>BQNB010151204.1:0-15932 GCA_026074375.1 Tanacetum coccineum
TAAATAACATATTCAAAACCGGTTTTAAGGTGTAACACACAAGGAGTCACAGTTTGATGAGTATCTAAAAAATATTACTAGTTATAAGAAACTTGTTGAAAATTGATATATTTAACTATTACGAGGCCTAGTATTTCATATCGACTTCTTTGTTTGAGTCAACATATGCATGTTCCTCTTTAATATCCTTTTAATGTACGTTCATTAAGGGTTCTTAAGTATTTAAAACTAGCACTAGGTAATGGCGTTGAGGTTTCTAAGAATCAAAATGGTTTTAATGTGGTTGCATATTGTGATTCTGATTGGGTTAAGTGTCATATGACCAGAAGGTTTGTTACTAGTTATTATGTGTTTGTAAGTGGTTGTTTGGTATCGTGTAAGAGTAAGAAGCATGCTACATTGCCCAAAACTTCAGCTGAGGTTGAGTATAGAGCATTGACATCTGCTACATGTGAGGTTATGTGCATTTAGAAAGTTTTAAAAGATTTAAATGTTGATAACGTTGTTCTTGTAAGTTTGTTTTGTGACAATAGTTCTGCTATTAAGATAGCAGCAAATCGAGTAATGCATGAAAAAACTAAACACTTTGATATTAATGTTCATTTGGTTAAGGAGAAAGAGGCATGTGGGTTTATCAAAACTGTAAAATTTGATTCTAAGAATCAGGTAGCTAAAATTTTGACTAAAGCTTCTGGTAGCGTTTAGCATAGTTAGTATCTTAAAGGTAGGGGTGTTTAAAAAATCCGAGAAACTTACGAACCGAGCTGATCGGCTCAATCCAAAACCGAAAAAAACCAATAACCGAAGAAACCAAACCCGTGAAAACCCGAAACCAGGAAAACCCGCTTATTACGGTCCATTTTTTGTTTTTACTTTTAGTAATCTGTGGTTACCCAAACTGAACCTTTTATACTATACATGTAAGTTTCAACAAACCTTTCATAAAAAATATACAAGCATTAACTATATTATTTCACTACTTCTATCATATATCGCATATTTACTTACCTCATGTGATCATTTACTAACGTCCATCGATTACATATGATTAAATTGATCATAACTTATAAATATAATTAGTTTATTTGTTACATATTATAATTTGAATGTTTTATTAGGACCAAATAACTTTACTAGGACTCTATTCTCTTCAATGTTATTTAATCTTACTACAATGACATATTACATTGCTATTATTCATCCGAATCAATTCAATTAATTTTTTAGAATGGTTAACCATGACCCGAACCATGGTAAAAGCTCATCTTGAATACTCGTATGTCCGGTTACCCGCTTAGTACGGTTCAGTTTCGGATTGTAAAATGAGCCACCCTCCCCGCCACGGATAGTTAAAATCTCCAACCAAACCAAAGCGATCCGCGTGGTAAACACCTTTAATCAAATATGTTGTAGTGAACTAGTGTGTGTTTATTGTATATTTCACACTCCATCAATGTTTGGGACAATATATCTTTTCTGTTTATAAAAAAACCCCATCGGATTGAGGGCAATTGACGTTTATTAGTATAACTAGCTTATAGACCTGTGGATTCACGGGAAGTGTAAAAGAAATAATCCATTAAGTAGTTATGTAAACATAGTTTATTCGTTTCCATCCATTCTGTAAACATAGAGGCACCAACTGTTGGCTTGTTAACAACGGTTTCAAGTTCTGAGTTCCCGTCGTATACAATTTGTTGCTCACTCCCAGATGAAAAGATAACCTCTTTACAGAAGGTGTTCTATAATAAATCTCATAACCAAATATCCTCCATGCAGCTTCACACGCAGAGAGATATCTATAATCATAAAAAGCTTTAATCTCGTCATCAGGATTTTCAATTTGCTGACCATCTGTCGTTGTTACCGTTTCATACAACTTTGCTGATACTCTATCGGGACCTTTGTTGATGTACTTAAACAAATATTTGATTGATCCCGTCAAATTGCACCACTCAACGTTAATGTGACATTGATAACGTTTCAAAAGCATTGCATTGTATGGGATATCATAGCCGTTGTGCAGTTTATGTCCAGTCTTATCCACATGATTTCCATTGTCACGTCTTCTATAAACCGGGTAGCCTTCAGAGTCAACTGAACTACGTTGTGTGAATGGTTTAGGGAAGTGTTTGGTACATTTTCTGTTAGTCTTCGGCAACAGTTGGTTTTCCTAATAAAATAATGAAGTGTAGATACAAATGTTCAAATTATTAATTTTTTTAGTTAATTACCTTCAATATTTAGTTTTTACTAACCACTCCTTACAAATTTAAAATTGAGCATCTTTTTAAATATCCGTAAATCTACTAAAATCTTTTAACTTTTTTTGTGTCACTCTAATATTTTAAAAAGTTGATGAGATTATTTATTATTTATTGTCTAAAGTACTGTATTTGTGTTCATTACCCAATTTGAGATTCTTCTAATTATTCTTATTTTTAATTTTTATTATTTAATAAAAAATTAATTAATTTTTAACCTCATATTATTTATAGCCGCATGCATACAACCCTTCGGCCCATAAAAAATATTTAATGACCCGTTTGGTACATAGATGAGTTTAGGATTAGGATTTAGATTTAGATCTAGATTTGGTTTAAGATTTGGATTTAGATTTAAGTTAGGAGAGATACGATATATTATATATTACAATTTGAAATATGCCACAATCGTGTACATCATTCGTAACTTCACAAATGGTGTTGTCATTATCAAACTCGTCATATGTAGGTTCATATGTAAAATTAAAATTGTGACTTGGTGCTCTGGAACTCATTATTTTAGTGTTGAATCGAGTGAACCTAATATGGTATTCACTGTCATCAAATTCCTAATAAAAAATGTGACAAATAATGTAATAAATATTATGTTACATATATAAACAATACCCGTGTGTTGCCCGGATATAACGATTCAATAATTTAAAAAGAATATTGAAAAAACATGAGTTTAAAAGTTTAAGGTTTGCATGAGACTCTATGCAAAAATATATTCATGCCTATTGGCATTGTTGCAAGCATATTTTTCTATTGGCATTGTTGCATTGTTTTTCTGATAACATCGTTTTAACATGCAGTCATCATTTTAAACTGTAATAATAATATATTGGAGCGTTATATCTAATAGCCGATCACCTGCGCCTTGCGGCAACGGTGCCTAGTTTTCAACAATAGTTTTGGTGGCAAATAATTTTGTTTCGACAAATTGTATTTGCAGCGTTAGTGGATCCTATTCGAAAAATGTTTGATCATCGACATGTTTGGTGAACAATGATATTGTAAGGTACTCAACGGAAGTTGAGAGCTAACTACATGTCTAATGCATAAAATACTTGTACAACTAATTCATGTATTTTCTCTCTTCAAATTCCCACCAATCACTTTTTCAAATCCACCAATCAAATCATAGGCATACTAGTAGGCTTGCTAATTAGGCATAAAAATTACTTTTCTTTCTAATTTCATAACTTTTATTTGTGTCTAGTTGTTACTTCATCCTTTATGTCCATAATTTCTCATGTCCATAGTTGTCATATATTCCAAGAAGTGACATTATTTCTGGGTTTTTGTTATTGTCCACTACTTATTTATTTATTCATTTCTTACATCCATGTCATAGATTCCAAAAACTATTTTGAGTTCATGTTATTTGTACCCTTTTAAAACGTTATTTGCATCCCCTCTGTTTTTCCGATGCTTTTTATCTTCTTTTTTTAATTTTTTAATTTTGTTTATATTATAAAACTGTGAAACTGAAAGTGCGGAATACAAATTATAAAGTTTGACATGTCAAAAGCATGAAACTGTCAAAAAATGCGAAACAGAACCTGATATAAAACTGCGTTACACTGTAAAAAAGGAGGTACAAAAAATCTTTTGTACTTTTTAGTACTTTTTAATGAGCCAAAGGAGTAATAATAGTAGCACCCGAGTTTAATACAGTGGCAAGTGATATTTTTTGTAGTGGAATGAAAGCTTACAATAATGAAAACCTATCAATCCAGGGAAAAAGCAAAAGCAGTGTACCGTCCCATCATCCTTTTGTGTTTCACAATTCAAAATTGTCACTCATGTCTTGAGTTTCATAAACATACACTAACTTTTTTTTTCGTTTTTTACCACAATAATCATTTGAGAAACGACTTTTCTTGCAGAGGCCATCAATGTCTGATATTACAAAAACAACCATATTGATCGCGCTAGTTTTGTGATGATCAAGTTGAGCAACACGTGTCGAGTCCTCAACGAATCTTGAAGTTTATATAAAAAATTCCACATAGGTTGATTGCGCTGCTATTGTCGTGATTAAATTTTTTTTGTCAGTGCTACAGTAATATACAATAAGTAACGAAAAAAAAACATTTTTTTTACCACAATAACCATTTGAGAAACGACTTTTCTTGCATAGGACATCAATGTCTAACATTACAAAAACAACCATGTTGATCGCGCTAGTTTTGTGATGATCAAGCTGAGCAACACGTGTCGAGTCCTCAACGAATCTTGAAGTTTATAAAAAAAAACCCGCATAGGTTGATCGCGCGGCTATTGTCGTGATTAATTTTTTTTGTCAGTGCTACAGTAATATACAGTAAGTAACGGAAAAAAAAGCGTTTTTTACCACAATAACCATTTGAGAAACGACTTTTCTTGCAGAGGCCATTAATGTCTAACATTACAAAAACAACCATGTTGATCGCGCTAGTTTTGTGATGATCAAGCTAAGCAACACGTGTCGAGTCCTCAACGAATCTTGAAGTGTATATATAAAAAAATCCACATAGGTTGATCGCGCGGCTATTGTCATGATTAATTTTTTTTTGTCAGTGCTACAGTAATATACAGTAAGTAACGAAAAAAACCCTAGCCTCACACGTCATAGATCGCGCATCCTATTTAGTGATCAACTTTTTTTTTGTTTTTTGTATGCATTGGGAAACGTATTTGACATAACAATTTATAACCTTGATTGACAATTGCATGGCATGCCAGTATTTTTGTTTTGTGGTTAAGTTTTGTGCATGTATAAAAGAGACTATATCATCTCTAACATCTGCATATCAAAACAATCTGTATTCGATTCTATTAAGTTTTATCGAAAGGTTACAAGAGTTGGTTTGATTTTGAGAATAAGCATATCTAAGTTGATTTTTTGTTGAAGTGTTTTTGTGCATTTGGTTGTGGTGTAGTTGTGTTTTTTGGTGGTTTTGAGACGGTGTTGCTTCGGTGGTTGTGTGGGTTTTCTAGTTGGTTACTGCGTGTATAAGATGGATTTGAGCAATTACGAGGTATAATTTTTTAATGTTAAATTATCCTTTATTATTTATTTGATGTTTATATGCATAGTAATACATGTATATTTTATTTTTGTTAATTAAGGTACCTTGTGTTCTTGTGACATGTAAAAGTAGGTTAGGTTTGATTAAAACAATTAGAGAAAAAATTATTGGCACTTCACGGGAAGCATTATTTAGAAATACTTGTTTTGGTTGTTTATTAGATCAAAATGATTGGACTGAGAATTGTATTTTAATACATTTTATGTTAGGTCGTCAAATTGAGTTATTAGGTGATGAAACAGATATTGTCCCTTTGTATTACCATATAGTTTATAATTTTCAAATACAATTTGGGAGGGAAGAATTTTGCCTTGTTACTGGGTTAAGGTTTGGGGTAGAGTATTCAAATGACTATGACAACGATGAAGATCCTATTCCTTTTAGGCGACGAGTGTTTTCGTCATCTCTAGATGGTAAAGCTATAACAGGCAAAACGGTGGAAAAATTAATTGATAACGAGTTTTTTAAAAATTTACATGACGACGATGCTATTAGCCTTTGTTATGTAGGCATTTTGCAGTTTGTCTTATTAGGTTTGGAGGATAGACGTATGGTCCCATATTGGATTTTAAGGTTAACAAATGACAGAGATGGTTGGGACAAGTATCCTTGGGGTTCGTATGTTTGGCCGACATTATACTCTCAATTAAGGGATGCAAACGTTAGACGTTGGCCAAACTTATATGCCACTGAGGCGAGAAGAGATTTTGATAAGAAAACGTATTCGATGTTTTGATTTACTTGGGCATTCAAGGTATGTCATAATTTAGTTTATAATATATAATTGGGCATTTAAGGTATATGTATAACGTAAACTAATTGAAACAATTTATTTTTTTAGACGTGGATATTGGAGTCGTTCCGAGTAGGGACGAATGAATATTATAAACGTCACAGGCGTTATCCTAGAGTAGTTGCTTGGAGTTCCAACAAGAATTTTTATCGAAACATGCTTCGTGGTTTTTTACATGTGAGTTTTATTTAATTGTATAGTTTATTAATTTGATTACGTTATTTATTTCATACTTAATGTCCTTTTTAAATTTTAAAGGGACGTCTACCTGCTGAAAGATTGACACCAGACGAGATTGAGGCTCGATCGGATTAGTGGGTTTTGAGCAAGGCATACTTTGACGGTCGTATTAGTGAAGCAGGATGAATACCTCATCATTTAAACCGTCAATATCATTATGAAGTTCCATCAGATATATATCAAAAACTGAGGAACAAAAAAGGGCGATGGATTAAATGTTGGAAAAGGAGGCTGAATGGGAAAAATGTATGAACAAATGCGTAAGTTTATGCAAGTTATGAGTGTTGGCTCGGTGCGACAACCAAATAAAGGACCGATCGTTGTCGATCAACATTATGGGTTAAGCAATTTTAGTGAATTCCAAAGCATGCAGGTAACATATTTCTGGATTTAATTATCATAGATTTTCTCATAGTTGAAATCTAAGTAAATATTATAATTTTGTATTTCCACAGGGTGGTCCGTCTTCTTTCCCGACGCAAGGAAACAGCTCTTTCTTTGAAGGTGCCCAAGCGACTCCTTCTTATGGTCATAATATGGCTATGCCAAACTGGCAAACCCTAATGCCATCGCATCCCGGTACATCTAATTAGAAAACCCAGATGCCATCGCGTTCGGCTACTTCAAATTAGCAAACCCCAATGCCATCGCATCATCATGATGTTGGGTTATTCAACCCGGTAATCCTAAAATTATTTACGATTATGCTTCTATAATAATAACCATCATGAAGTAGTAAATGTTTATTATTTGTTGTTTTTTAGAATATATTGAATCGAGCCAGAAGGGAAGCTCGTCCAAGCATGCATATGCTGAGTCCATATAGGAATTTGCCTCCAAGTACAGTTGTACCTAAGAAACATGGCAATAAAACTAAGAATAACGGCAAGAATGCCAATTTATCAGCTTTCAATCTTAGGAACGCTTTTGATGAAGACAATGTTAGAGGGGATGACGTGATGTTTTTGGGTGAACATGACACTGGTCATTGCTTAGTGTATGAAAACGTAGACCCTAGTAAGGTAACTGTTAGTCTTCTATTTAATATAATAAATAAAGTCAACCAATTATGTCTATTGACATTGGTTGTTAACTTGGTTTTTTAGGTTAGGAGAGGAAATTATATTGATTGCATAGACTTCATGTTAAGCCTGTATGATGTGTATTTAGATTGTCATATGATGGGTTATATGGTTCCAGATTACTTTTGGCGTCAACTAGTTCCTCAATTGTGTATGCCTGGTAGTCACAGCCTTGAACGGGCCAACCAAGAGGGTTGGTTGTCCGATGACGTAAGTTTATTAATACAAGTTTAATAAAGAAGTATTTTTATTTTTTTTGTTAGTATGTTTTGAATCAGCACATAAATGCATGGATGGAGCTACTAATTAGAAGGAGGACACAAAGTAACAGATGGGCAGTGTGTATGTCGGGGACATTATGTGTACATTTGGAAAATAAACGGTTTATGATAGAGACGGATCAACACATAATTGGAACATTAGATGGTTCAATGCGTCTGTACCCAGCATGGAGTGATGTTGATTGGGTACTCATTTGTGTTCAAACTTTTAATAGCTTTTATGTATGAATAGTATTTAATAAGTTATTTAGTCTGACCTAATTTTTTGGTTTAATCTTTGTAGGTGTATATGCCAATAAATGCTAGAGGAAATCACTGGGTGATGGGTGCAATAGCCTTAGTGGCCTCTCTATTTTATGTGTATGACTCTTTGCATAGTGAGGGAACAAAGTTAATGTTAGAAAAACAAGTTAAAGATTGAACACCCGTGCTTAATGGCATTTTACAAAGCCGTGGTTGTTTCATTGGAACTCGACGACAACCTCACGATTTTCTATTTATATACAATGATGGTTTGGGTTACCCGGTCCCTCAACAACCTAACTTCAAAGACTGTGGAGTAATAACTTGTTGGTTAATTGCCAAGTTATGTTCTGATCAACCGGTAGTAGTGCAAGTCAATCGTTTTGGGAGAACATTGGAAATGAAATGCTTGAAATCTTCTATAATTATAGGTGTGAGAATACTAAGAATTGTGGTTATGATTAGTTGAGTTTTAAATAGTGTATGTTGAAAGACTAACATTTTAAATGAAATAATATTGTATATTACTTTGATATACCAACAATTGGTAGACATTGAATTAAAAAAGAATTACAAGCGATAATAATTGTTGTAATACAACCTTATTAAAAAACATAAACGGACAAACGTAAAAATAAACATTTATAAGACTAAAATTGAGTGTCCTTGTCGAAAACCTTAACAATGTTTCTAATTGTAATGTTAAGATAATGTTTTGATGGTTTTGGGGTAAAGACCGAAACATTACAAAGTATCCAAACATATCTGACTTTGATAGACTTTGCGTAACCATCATCTTCATTTTTAAAGACTTGTAATAGAATATGGTATCCTCCCATATAACCTATTGATCTTTAGTGTATATGTCATTCTCCCAACGTATTTGTGTACAACTCATGACACCGTCAACCACTAGTTTAAGTTTCCCATTTATGCAATTTTTTTCATATCGCCAAGATAAATAGATGGCATGACCCCTTCACCATGAAGATGCATAATTGCGCTTAGCCATGGGCCAAGGGTAAAATGATCATCTTCAGACACATCTTCATTTACTTTTTTGACATACTCCTAGGTTGTCATTATGTTATTATGACCACCTGCCATAATGTCTGCATTTTTTCTTAGCAACGCCTTTTGAAGAATACCCGCTGGACCGGGTATTATCCTTGCTTCAGGTTTTTTAGGTGGACTAACGTACAAATGTGGTATTTCATCATTTAATGAATTTGTAGCACAATCAATTAAAAATTTGACATCCTCGTCGTTTGTAATTTCCCTTTCAATTACAGGTGGTTAAACGATAAATTTAACTGGACATTTGGATCTAATGTGAATCTCTTCACAACAAATTCAAGTAACATTGAGTATGTCATATCATCATACATAATGACACCTTCCTCAAATGTATTAAAATGTAATACACATTTGAATTTATTTGAATATGCGGCCATTGCTCTGTTGGATTGTTTAGAGAATGTTGTAATATGAACGTATCCACAACTTATATATAATGTATGAGCAACATAAATGGGTATCGACAATGATATCTATTACAGATTTGACAAGTCCAAGATATTGGTTTCATCATTTATTATTCATAGCGATTTATGACATGATTCTGACAAACCAATGACAAATTAGATAATTGAATGACTATATAGAAACATTGAGCTGACAAGTCCCTGACATTGGTTTCATTACTTATTATTCGTAGCAATTTATGACATGATTATGACAATTTAATTGCAGACTAGACAATTCAATGACTATATAGAAACATTGAGTTGACAAGTCCCTTACATTGGTTTCATCGCTTATTATTCGTAGCGATTTATGACATGATTTTGACAATCCACTGACAGATTAGATAATTGAATGGACTTATTTAGAAAAACATTGAGTTGACAAGTCCCTGACATTGGTTTCATCGCTTATTAATTTTACGCGATTTATGACATGATTCTGACAATTCAATGATAGATTAGACAATTCAATGACTATATAGAAACATTGAGTTGACAAGTCCCTGACATTGGTTTCATCACTTATTATTCGTAGCGATTTATGACATGATTATGACAATTCACTGACAGATTAGATAATTGAATGACTATATAGAAACATTGAGTTGACAAGTCCCTGACATTGGTTTCATCACTTATTAATTTACGCGATTTGTGACATGATTCTGACAATTCAATGACAGATTAGACAATTCAATGACTATATAGAAACATTGAGTTGAATGAATTGTAATATGTAATTTTATTTTAATGAATGACTTATGTATTGTGTTTAAATTTGTTATATTTGTAATCTTATATTAATGAAGGAATTGTGTTTTTCTGTTTAAACTTTGTATCGTAACGAGTGGACATGAGTTAAATTAAGATGACATTTCTTAAGTAAAAATGACATTATTGAAATTAAAATTACAATACGGAATTAAAAAATATAATACAAAAAGTTAATCCACAAAGCTTCCATGGTTAAATAAAGCATCCACAAAGTAACTCCACAAATGACAAACTACTCCAAACCAAGTTTTCCCATATCATTGTAAACTTCGTGAAGAACACACTCCTAAACCCACGCTCCCCAACTATAGTGCAGTTGAATTAAGTGTGTGTTGTTCCGGATGCATGTACATTTCCAATTGTGCCTCGAGTAACTTTATCCTTGCAAGCAAGAGCTTTCAATTTGAGCAATCTCCATTTCTTGAAGATCCCATAAAATATATTGGAGGTGTTGAAGGTCCTGGAGAAAAAGTTGGAGCTGATGAACTACATGGAGAAAAACTTGGAGTCGATGAAGATCCAAGAGAACTAATCAGTAGACGAACTCGTTTCTCTTTCCATATCAAAAAATTCACATCCAAAGTAATTTTTACGAGGCTATTAAAGAGTACAAAAATCAATTATGAACAACTAAACAGATAATTTGTATAATACACAAATACAAAAAAATGTTATTTTTCACCTTGGATAGTGGACATGCATAGTATAGTTTACCACGGGTTTTTGGTTGATACGATTCTCAAAGAACTACATCTCCGGGTCTACAAGGACACGAAAAAGCTTCATATGGCAACATCTTCATAATAATTGTGTGATCTTTCAGTGGTTCTTATCGTAAGAGAGTGTGTGTGTGTGATATGTTGTTGTTATTGATGATAATAGCTGCTTTTAACGAAGAGTTTCCATCTATAACTGCTTGACCTGACCGTTTTATTCTTTAACAATTCAATGATAGATTAGACAATTCAATGAGTATATAGAAACATTATTTTGACAAGTCCATGACATTGTTTTCATCACTTGGTATTTGTAGCGATTTATGACATGATTCTGACCATTCAACTGCTTTTTATAAAACTATAAATACCCCTTCATTTCTAACATTTTTAACATAAACTTTCTTTTTACATATCATATAACAAAAATCTAAATGGCGTGTTCGGTTCCACATACTTATGAGGAAATCAAATCTATGGTTGAGAAACAAATTCAGGAGGATCGAGGTCGTCAGTTATCAATTATGAACTTAGGTCATCAATTTGTTTACGCGATCACAGCTAAAGATGAATTACGGAAAGCATGCGAGGAATGTAGAGATATTCCACTGGAGGAACGTGCTAAGATTGAAATTTTTTTGAAAAATGAATCTGAATTAGACCACCAAATGCAGAATGCTTTGTTTAGGAAGGCAGCAAAAATTGAAAAACAAATTAGGGATAAAAATCAGTGGTTACAACAACTTTAGGTTTTGTTTTTTATTTATTTATGTATTTTGTTAAAATTCCGTATTGTGTTTAGTCTTCTTATTGTAATCTGTAATTTTATTTTAATGAATGACTTATGTATTGTGTTTAAATTTGCTATTGAAATTTATAATGGACCTGTCAACTCAATGTTCCTTCACATTATTCGAATTGTCATAATCATGTCATAAATCGCTTAACACAATAAGTGGTAAAATAGATGTAATAGAATTGTCAAATCATGTCCTGATGAACTTACAATAGTAAGTTATCAAATCAATGTTTCTACACTATAACATTACCTCTATTTATACTCACAAAAGCAGCAAACAACCGTATCTATCATCTAAATAAAGAAAATATGTTGGACAACATACTATTTGACATTCAAATGGCTATCATGAATAGACTTCATGTGAAGTCTTTACTTTAATTTCGTACTGTTTCAAAGCAATGTAAGTTTTCCATTGACAATTTTGACTTCATTTGTAATTACGGTTGTCGTGAGACAAATAGTTGTTGTTTTAATTTAAGCTATAAGCATGATATTCAAGGTTATATATGTTCTGTAGATGAAAATTTAGTCTTCCTGCATTTTGATTCTAATTTAAATGTTTTCTCTCTTACATCAGTTGCTTCATCTGAAGGTGTATGGTGTTTTACCTATGGCGAAAATTCAAACCTTCTCCTTTGGAACCCATTAATAAAAAAATCGGTTGGAATAAGAATAAAACGGCCATGGTATGTGTCGGTGTCTACATTAAGCTCGAGAACTTAGTATAATCTTGATTATGACTGTTTGCCACGTGAATCAATAAGAATAAAACGGCCAGGTCAAGCAGTTATAGATGGTAAAATATTCTGGATTGGCTCAGAAAGGTTTTATAACAATGATGGTATTTCTTACAAAATTTACATGACAGTTTCATTTGATTTGGTTTCTCACCAATTTCATGTACAAGACATGCCTGAACATATAGGAGTTGGGAGTTTTCATCTTCGTACTATATATCCCATCTAGGAGACTCTCTTATTATTTCTGGAAGATTTGATTTTGAGGATTGTCGTATTATTTATGCATGGGCGTTAGAAGTTAAAGGTGGTTTTGTTTCATCGTGTAGACTGCTATTCAACATTCCACACCCAACAGGTCATTATCTCAAATTACTTGGATTCAGTAAGGATAAGGAACCAATAGTGGAAGCTACGATTGTCCAGCAATGGTATCAATCACTACAAGTGTTCCATCCAACCATTTATTACTTTCAAAACATCAGTGTCGAAGCAAACCGTGATTCATTTTTCATTGGCCCATGCAAAGAGTCACTAATTTTGCATACTGAACGAAGTAATTAAATAATATATTAATGTTAAAACCGCACCAGTTTACTTATTTAATGTTATAATTTACTACTCATATTCCCTTTCAATTCAGTATTGTGTTTAGTCTTATTATTGTAATTTGTAATTTTATTTTAATAAATGAGTTATGTATTGTGTTTAATTTTCTTATTGTAAAGAGTACAAGTTTTTACGAAACACACACATTTTATTCGACACAAACATTTTATTCGACACAGACATTTATTATACAAATATTGAGTTGACAAGTCAATCAAAGCTAGGTCATCACTTAGTATTTGTAGCGATTTATGACATGATTTGACAATTGTTATGCTTTTTAAAAACATTTATGACATTTTATTTACTATATATATCATGAAAGTTACTCGAAATGAAAACATTATTAACTTTAAATTCCCCAAAAACAATGGAGTCAAATATTAGAAAATTTAAATGTATCATTCATTATAATGGAACGAATTGAGGTTCCATTATGCATGATGATTTGACGTACACAATGTTACACGATATGATGATGGAGAAATTCAATTTGGAACCAAATTATCCATTAAAGTTATCCGCTAAGCTGTCGTTATTTGACGAAACTTTTGACATCATAGACGACAATGAGGTACGATTTTTTGTTGAATGTGCTTGTAATTCAAAAGATGATTTAGCACATGTGTATGTTTCTCAACATAAAACAATATGTGATACTACAAGTTTTGTAGAAAACACTCAAAAAACATGTTTTATAATATTTTTTGAACCAACAACTTACGAAAACATCGGACCATCTAACGAAGACGCAAGTCCCTTAATTTTTAATAATAATAATACAAGTACGTCTTTTTTCAACAATGGCATGTCTTTGAATTTTGGACCTAGTGATTTTAAAAATAATGAATCAAGTCATAAAAATGAGTCCCATTTCGAAAAACCCGAATCCTCTTTTGCGTTCAGAGATTACAACGAATACGAAGATACACAAAATGCTTTTAATGATGTTGTAGATGAAAACCCACAACCCAATTACCATAAATGGGAGAAGTTCATGTCATTTAAGCCTGAAATTCCAGAAACACCACTTTACAAGTCCAAACCTATGATTTCAAAGCAATATAAAAAAGAAACAGACATTAAGGTTGGTAATATTTTTGACAATAAGGAAGCTTTAGAGTTGGCAATTAGATTGAAAGCTTTAGACGAAGGTTACCAATTTTTATCAGAGAGGTCAGCCCTAAAAAGGTATTTATTGAAATGATTTCATTTTAATGAATGTGAGTGAAAGATTCGTGCTACACGTTGGGGGGATACAAATAAGTTTAGCATTACATCTCTGAATGATGCTCACACATGTCTAAAAACTCAAACATATCCTAACCATTGAAATGCCAACAAAAAGGTAATTGCTCACATTCTCACCCCAAAGTTACAAGACCCTAAGCGTGTTTTAAAAGGGAAAGATATACAACAAGATATTTTGTCAGAATATAAAATAAATATATCTTACCATCAAGCATGGAGAGGGAAGGATTATGGTATACAATCTGGTAACACCCCACCCGTACGGGTTAAATGTCACACTTATGGAATCAAAACAAACACAAGCGGAAGACTTTATTCACAAAAATGGTTCAACAAAGTTCCTCAACAAAACAAAGGAATTAATAGGTCTAGAGCATATTGGAACATAATGACCTTCAAACGAAAATAAATCCAATACAGAGTTTAAGTGAAAGACAAAATCCAAAATCCAAAGTTTGAGTAAATTAAATGAAATGGGAAAAACTATTATCTATTCGGTCCACTAAGAGCTCCTAAGCACTCTTCACTCATAACCCAACTTCCCTCTTATCACCTGCCGCGGAGAAAAGAAATGCGACTGAGCTAAAAAGCTCAGTGAACAGATATGAACAGATATATAAACAAACGGATAGATCAAATATGCAAGGTAAACGAAATGGAACCACCATAAGCTGGTAGCAAAGATTTCACATATCATACGAAGTGAACGAAACAGATAGTCAACAAAATATATAGAAATACCCACCGAGCTCAAACAAATATCTAAAGCATGCCACATGCTTAGACCCTACAATCAAAAGCATATCATATCATATCAAATTATACATATGAGATGTAGCTCCATATGTACCCTACAAATGTGCAATGAGGTGTTGGCACCACACTAAGCCATACACCAAATCATATCCAAATCCTACACATATTAGCCTAGGATACATCAATGCGCCCCCTACAAATCAAATCAAATCAAATCATATATGGCCAAGTGCATAAAGAGCACACACAAAAATAGGGACGCCGTAGACTGATCACACAGCCACAGATAGTGTCACGTCATTGGTTCCATAATAACGCGGTCATGATACCTCCATGGCTAGTTAGAAGCTCTGGGCATCGGAACAATCAAAGAGCTAATATAACATCTCGAAGCAACATAAAATGTCCAAAGAAGGTCATGATCAAACATACGAATAAACTCATATCATGGCAATATCAAATGGAGCATATATCAGACAAATTCAAAAGTGTTTAACAAAGTTATTAAATAGGATAGCAAGCGAATATCGAATCATAGGATGGGAAACATAAATAGGGATTTCATAGGTGCAAATAGATACGGATCAAATGTCATAAGCATCCTTAAGAGAAATGATAGAATATATGTACCTTAAATAAGCAAAATCAACGCGTACTCGAAACACAATTCACTCCCGCTTTAGATTATCTACAAGAATTAGGGACCATTTAAATCTTTAGCTTCTAATGACAACTAACATATCTCATTATTTAGGATTATGATATGTAATTTATTTGATTT
>BQNB010151205.1:0-15932 GCA_026074375.1 Tanacetum coccineum
GATCTTGTTGATTTTTAGACTTATATATATTTTATATTTTATAATATATTATATATTTAGTGTAAAAACCACCAATCAATTTTTATAATATATTATATAGTAGATCCGTGGAACCGTCACACCTGCAAAATCAACCAGAACTGCATTTTTACAGCCAAACCCCAAAACAAATAACATGCAATCATAACAATTTACTACCAAATGGTATTATCATGCTAAAACATGCATAGGGCATAGAGAGTGAAGTGAGTGCATAGTTATATCATCTAAATCAAGCATGCAAATACAAGATAACAAGTTAATAATCCAAACAAACGATAATTAAACAAGTAATTTTTTTCATAAATCATGTTCTTCAATGACATCCCTTCTTTAACATTTTTGCAAACTTGTGCAATGCCCGAGCCAAGTTCTTGAACATCCCTCTTGTCTCCCTTTGGTCATCCGACATGTCTTTATGAACGGGGAGGGCTCTACCATAGGACCTAGGGGAAAGTTTAGTACTAGGAAAGTCTCCACTATCTAAAGGTGGTGAATCGGATGAGGATGAGTTGGTCAATTGGGCACGCTTAGACTTTCCTACATTCCTAGTTATTTTTGGTGGAGGCTTCTTGGGTTGTTTTGCCTTAAGGGATGACATCTTCCTAGGGACAAGAATGTAACATTCATCAAACGGATGTTCCACCATGTTTGCCTTAAGGGTCTTAAAGAGGAGAGTAAGAATCATGCCATATGGTAGAATCTTGTCTTTTCGATCTCTAAAGTAGTACATCCTTCTAATGATGAAGTAGGCAAGGTTGAAGCGTTGTCCGATCTCTACACAATACAACATTAAGGCAATGATTGCTTGAGTGTGGTCTCTATTCCCTATGTCCGAGTAGACATTTTCACTAATGACTAGTTTACAAGGTCTAAGGTAATTAAGAAGTTCATTGGTTTCAATTTGGTTTGGTAATTTATGAATGGTTTTTCCCTCTTTGTCTACCTTTGCATGAACGGTTCTTCGATGAACTAGGTTTTGGATGTCATCAAGAACAGGTAGGGTTGAGTTGTAGGGTTTATCTTGCTCAAGGGTTTTCTCAAGTTCATCAAGAACCCAAGCATTAGAGTAAAGACAAATGCCTTAATTAGGAAGAGAGGTAAGCTCGGCAAATTATGCAAGGGAGATGTTGAAAGGATAATTGTTGATAGCAAATTGAATAGAGAGATGGTTGTTGGTGAGGTCTCTATCTAGTTGAAGGGTTTTGTAAAATTCAAAGATAAACCTAGGATAAATTTGCTCATCTAGGGAAAGCAGACAATCAAAACCTATGTTGTTGAACTTAGCCACGTATTCATCACTTATGTCTCTATAGAAGGATGTGTCAATGGTTCTCCCTTCATTAGCATACCTACTCTCTAAAGCCCTATAGATATCCTTAAGTAGTTCGGACATGTTGGGATCATTGTAAATATTTTAAGCATAGGCAAGTGTTTTCTTGTAGTCTTGTTGATATCTGCTTGGCATTTTGGTACCTACGTAGTTTATAGTGATTTTAATAAGAGATTATGGTAAGAAAAATATCATGCGATATCTAAGTGTGTATCTATATGGACATAATGTGGATGTGCGGTTTGCTTGACTTAAATAAAAAAAATAGTAATAGTACTAGTAATAAGCAAACATTAATGCACAACCTATGTTTGATATTGCTATAGTCGAATGAAACGAATAATGCTTATGAATTAAGCACCTCGTAAAAGCATTCATGAGACAAAATGCATCATGAAAACGTTTTTGCGTTGTATTAACAATGTAGTTAAACAACACTTGTTTTGAAGAATTCTTAATCGTGAGTTTTTGTTTGAAAAACACAATTTGGGGTTTTTGTCGAAAATTGATTTTCACTAACCACTTCAATTATGCAATCCTAGTGTCTACATGAATCAAGGTAGTTATACATTACTATAATCTAGTCCTAATTGTTCAAAAATAACACGAGAAATCAAAATCACCAATTTATGTGATTTGTGTAAAATCAAAACCCTAGACACGAAATTAAAAGGAAAATAAGATAAATCACTTACAATATTTGTTTTAGATTGATGATTTGTTGATGATCTTTGTGATTTATTGCTCCAGTTGCCGATTAGTATGATTTTGGTTTCAGGGTTTTTTGAGTTTTGGTTCGTTCGAGTGTTTGGATAATAGTTTATGTGGTCTCAATTTGTTTAAACCTGGTAAGTACCCGCTTTCTCAGATACACGAATCTACCTAAATAGGGATGGATCTCCCTATTGTGGATCCGTAAATCCGTGGCACTCAAAAAAAACTGACAAAGTTGGTTTTTAAGCAAATTGAGACAAGGTGTTGTATTTTTGGCAATTAGAGAGTGTTATATATATATTATTAGGAGTATGTGATTAAATTTTTGGAGTCAACATTCAAGTTTTGAGTGAACCGTGCAACTTGTCATGATTTTCCCGATGGAATTTCAACGTAGTCGATCCTACTAGGAGTGCATTAACTTTTAGCATAAATTTAACCATTACTAATAACACAAGCATTTATGAAAATTTAGACTCAACAAAACATCATCAATATAAGTGTGAAATGCAATTCGATGGTTGTTCTTTTCATCTTTTTCAATCGATTTTGTAATTTCATGTATTGACCATAGGTGTAGACTTTGAAAATATTTATGGTCATTGTATTGATATATTCTTTATCTAGTAAAATTATAACCTCGATTATGTTCATGATCGGAAGTTTTGTAATTGGAACTTATAGTGAAAATTAATATCTTTGGAATAATAGTTCATTACTTCATTAGATTTCCGCTTACGATTATTTTTGGGAGGATGGAGGATCACTATTTATGATGAGTTCCATCATTCCTAATCATAATCTTAAATAATTAAATACTTCGCGTTTTAAAGGATTAGTTAATATATCGGCTATATTATCTTCGGATGCAACTTTCTCGAAAGAAATGTTGCCCTTTTGAACGTTGTCGTGAAGAAAGTGATGACGGATTTCTATATGTTTAATTCTAGAGTGTTGTAGGGGGTTTCTACTTAAGTCTATGGCGCCTTTATTTTCGCACATAATCGGAATGTCGTCGAGGCGTATGTCATAGTCGATGAGAGCTTGTTTCATCCATAGTGCTTGTTGACATGCCTTCCCAGCGGAGACGTATTCGGCTTCGGTCATGGAGATAGCGAGGGTCGTTTGTTTCTTAGCGAACCAAGATGTCAAACAACATCCCATGAACGTAAAACACCACTAGTGCTTTTACGATCAACGTAATAGCCCGTGTGGTCAGAGTAGGCATAAACTATAGTTTCTATTATGGTTCCTTTCTGATACCATAAACCTAAATGTATAGTTTCCCTAATATACCTAAATATATGCTTAACGGCTTCTAAGTGGGTAGTCTTAGGATTTTCTTGGAAACGAGCACATAAGCAAACACTAAACATAATATCGGGCCTACTTGCGGTTAAATAAAGTAAACTACCAATCATACCTCGATATTTAGTAATATCCACGGAGACGGCTTCATCGTCCTTAGCGAGCTTGATCTCCATTGATATTGGCGTCTTGGTTGGTTTGGAATCTTCCAACCCAAACTTCTTTAACATCTCCTTGATGTACTTGGATTGATTGAAAAATATTCCGTCTTCCATTTGTTTTATTTGAAGACCCAAGAAGAAGTTCAACTCCCCCATCATACTCATTTCAAACTTGTCGTGCATGATTTTTGTAAATTCATCACACAAGTTTTGACACGTGGAACCAAATATAATGTCATCGACATATATTTGAAAAATGATGAGATGTGACTTTGATTTTTTAGTAAAAAGTGTGTTATCGACTATTCCCATTGAATACTCGTGTTTTATCAAAAACGCTTTTAGTCTATCATACCAAGCCTTAGGAGCTTGCTTAAGACTATACAAAGCCTTTTTAAGTTTATAAACATAGTTTGGTTTTTCAAAATCAATAAACCTCGGAGCTTGAGCAATGTAAACCTCTGATATGTTGTCATTGTAGGTTAAAAACCTTATCAAGTTTTATTATTTATATTTTACCGACTTAACCTAAAACAACACCTTAACGGGCAGTGTACCCGGTCGGTGGTAGTTTCATGGTAAGTAGGGTGTCAATCATTGAGAGCGAGAACGTAATTCCTAAGTCTATCAGTATTTTAGTTATCTAAGTTAGTCTAATTTCTACGTTAAACCTATGCTAAGTTAAAACTACTCCTAATTCTAATGGGACAGGGGGGTTAGTCTAAGAGACTAGCACGGGTTTGTTTTGGTGACCTAACCTACTTTCTATACTCTAACACACGCAAGACAATTAACTAAAGGAAGAAGAGCGGTCTAGCCTAATATAAGAAAAATGTATTAACCATGTTTAATCCGATTTAATGTTGGTACGCTTGATTGTGCAATGATCTAACTTATCTTGAGGCGGAAAATCATTCCTAGATCTATGTAGGACATCATCCTAGAACCTAGACACGTATATCCTATCACGATGATATGCATCCGTATAAAGCATCCTATTTGCTGATTATAATCTACCTTAGGGGCGAATAATGGTGACTACTCTTAGAACCCTAGCTCATAGAGACTTTATCCACTTATGTCAATTCTAGTCATATGAAGTGGTATCCTACAACCCGACAATAAAACCAAGCACAGCCACAGGATCACCATTCCTCTCAATCGGGGAATCAATCTGAGCTTTTACTTGGTCTATTGCTCTACTAACATATTTCTAAACGCAAGTTTTATCCCAAACCTAGATTACATTGTAGGTCTCACTAGATTTAGTTTGAATTAATAAGTTAAACTACGCAATTTACATAAACAAATATCATGTGGTAAACATAAACAACAACCAACGTTATATTAAGCAAATCGACAAGCAAATACCAAACATTAAACTTTCATAAACATGGCTAATACCTAACGGTATTAGTCGTTAATCATTGTAACACATACAAATGTCATTGATGAACGAACAAGGAAAACTAACTGAGTTAAACGAATGATGCCAAAGAACGAACGCGTATTTAGATTATGTTAAAATTACAAGATGAATTCTATAGAATGAAGTACATTGCTTGACCTTCTTGCTGCTCTTGCCTTCTGAAAATCGTCTTTTGTGGTTAGGGTTTCGAAAATATGGTTAAGCATACCTTAAAAACGAGTTTTTGGGTTTCTTTATATACTTTCTGGATTTTTGGTCAATACGCCATATTAGGCTCCTCCAATACGGCGTATTGGGGGTTTCTTGGAGTAGGGACCATGTTCAATATCTTCTAGAATCTTCCAAACTTCATATGAATACGGCGTATGGGATCTTCTGGATACGGCATATTAATCTTCAGTCTTCATGGTATTTGGTGAAGTGCTAGCATGGATACGCTGTATCTTCTTTGCTGGATACGGCGTATTGGTTATCAGAGACAAATTCCTCAAATGTCTTGTTTAAGCTCCAAAATGCGTGCCTTTATGTTAATTCTTCACCAAGTGCTCCATAATTACTGCAAAACTAAATATAAGCAATTAAGTACCATTCATGCAATAATTATATCAAATAGGATTAGAAACATGGGATAAATGATGCTAAATATATGAAGTTATTTGATGTCATCAACCTCTTCATTTATAAAACCATTTAGAAAAGCACTTTTCACATCCATTTGGTATAATTTAAAATCATTTGCACACACAATTAGAAGAAGTATTCTAATTGACTCTAACCTAGCTACCGGAGCATATGTTTCATCATAATCTATACCTTCTTGTTGATTATATCCTTGTGCCACTAACCTAGCCTTATTTCTAGACACTATATGTCACACCCCGCCAAGGCAGAATCGCAAGGCATGATCATTAGGCATCATCACAACACAAGGCGTCAAAATAGAGAAAACTAAAAATGACATTCAATAAACTTCAAGATTCGAAGCGTGTTATGACAACGCCCAAAACAAATATCCAACATATAATGCATGAAGAACAAAACATGACAAGTTCAATTAAAAACTAAAATAGATAAGTCATAGACTCCGCAATGCAAGCCTATGGTCCATCTAACTCTTCTTCCTAACTCTTCACACGTTTTGCTCACCTAAAAATGATGCTTAAAACGTCAACATAATTGTTGGTAAGAGTTACAGGTTTAAGACTCATATATGACACCGCGATCAATAAAACAACATTTACGAACATATATGCATGGCTATTCTATCACAACAATCAATTCACATATAACTAGGGTGGATCGTACCCCGCCGTCCCACAATCTGTCTCCGCGCAAGACTAACCCACTTGACTAGCTAAGTTCGTTCGGGTTTCACACTAGGCCATGTCATCTTCACATACACATGCCTTACCACAGTTCACACAAGGTCAATGCCATCTTCACATACGCATACCTTATCACAATTTATATCACATAGCAATCATATAGTTCAACACTTAAAAACACATATCACGGTTCATAATTCAAAAACAGTTTTGCATCATTTCTATCCCAAAATATATGTAAAAAGTGGGACTGTAAAACTCACCTTGATGCAAAGCAATCTAAACTCTTCAACTAGTCTCGCAAAGAATCTAAACAATACACACATATGTTACCATCGATTAGATCACACACCCAAGTCGATGTAACAATCACAATGATGGATACTCTATATCCTACCTTAATTAACCCTTTTATATACTTCTCATACTTGCTAACTTCAAGTTATCTCATAAAACTTTACTTCCTAACTTTATGCTTCTTACTCAGTTTTTATAGTCACAAGATGACTCTAAATAAAATACTTAAACACCTAATTGATTATTTTCCTTACATTCCATGACTCCCCAATCAGTTGTGAGCTTCCATGATTTTAAAAAAAAATAATGAGTCTAACTATTTTATAAAAATTCAACACCAAAAAGTGTCCAGAACATGATCTGATTTAACCTTTAAAAAGTTTAACTTTAGCAGACCCATTTAAACACTTTGAAAAAATCTACAAAAATTCTAGAAAATCATATACATCATGAACATCCTACCACAGCAATCCCATAAATTAAAAAGACGTTTTGTTATGGTTTTTGACTTCATAAACACAACTCAGAATCTGCCCTTCAAACTCAGTTTTGACAACGAATATTGTTTAATCTATTTAACTAACTTCCACTCACTTTTAATTCATGAAACCTATGGGGTTCGAAAGTAGACTCCCTGTAGTTAATTTTAGGCTTAGGAAAATCATTAAAAGCTATCCGTATGACCGAGTTATGACTCTCGCAAGATGACCCTTCAAAACTGCCAGCTTTTAAACTCCGAATTTACGAACCCTAATTACGCATGCTTAACACCACTAATCATACAAAAACTATTTTTAAAGATCAAAACCCTAATTTTACAGATCTTATATAAACCCTAATCCATCCTTAATGATCGTTACATGATTAAAACTTAATTGAATTGAAAAAGGTTTAAGAAA
Organism: Tanacetum coccineum; assembly: GCA_026074375.1. Taxonomy (NCBI): domain Eukaryota; kingdom Viridiplantae; phylum Streptophyta; class Magnoliopsida; order Asterales; family Asteraceae; genus Tanacetum; species Tanacetum coccineum. The sequence goes on from BQNB010151205.1 coordinate 7,506, forward strand.
TCAATACCTTAAAGCTTAGAAATCAAACCCTAAAATTTGGGGTTTCCCCTTTTCTTCAGTTTGTTGATCGCCTCCAAGGGAGAGGGAGAGACAAAAAGAATGATTTTTGTTTAGGTTATGATTTGTATTTATAGTGTTAAAGGATAATTACCAAATTAAATTCATAGTTTGACTAAAACTTGTTTTTCCCCCTCTTCTTTTCCCCATACCCGGCCGAACAAACACCCCCATATATTTTTTTATATTTTTTTATTTAATTATCATTTACACAAAAACCCTTTAATTTAGTTATTTTTATAAAAGTCTTTACTTGTTTTACTAAACCTTAAACTTTCTAACTAGTTTTCAAACTAAATTTCATTTCTAACTATTTCTAAAAATAGAAAGTACTCTAAAACCTATAAAATACTAAACTAATATATATATAATATGAATTACATATATATAGTACGTACACAGAAAATTACACACACACGACATTTGAAACTACACAAAGCTTTCATATGATCTCATTTCCACTAGTACAATGATTCATCACCCATGTACATCCATCTCACACATAATAAACACATAAAACACATAATGACACACATAAACTGAATTATACAGGCTTTAACTAACCTGCTAAAATCTTAGTTGTCACATTATCCCTCCTTTAGAAATCCATCCGCCGAGATTTAACATATAGATTCAAGCATTAAATTCTCAAACAACTAGGATACTTAGCCTTCATATCATATGATCCTCATGTCCCAATGTAAACTCTGTACTTGTTTGGAATTCCATCGCACTTTGACAATAGTATTTTACTACGCCTTAAGAGTTTTATAACCTCTCGGTCCCATAATCTCTAAAGGCTCTTCTACAATGCGTAAGGTTTTATCTACCTTAATCTCATCCAACGGCACATGCAGATTTGCATCAGCTAAACACTTCTTTAGATTTGACACATGAAACGTGTCATGCCCACTACTCAATTTCTTAGGTAATCTTAACCTATATGCCACATAACCAATCCTCTCGAGGATTTCGAAAGGTCCTACAAATCTTGGGGCTAACTTTCCTTTCTTTCCAAACTGCACTACACCTTTCCAAGGTGAGACTTTCAACATTACATATCACCAACGTTGAAACTCTATAGGTTTCCTTCTATTATCTGTGTATCTCTTCTGACGATCTCTAGCAGCTTTAAGCCTATCTCTAATCACAACCTCTTTATCAGTTGTTTCTTGCACCAACTCCGGTCTAATTAATCTGATATCTCCTATCTCAGTCCACAATACAGGCGACCTACACTTCCTTCCATACAACGCCTCAAAAGGAGCACAACGAATGCTCGAATGATAGCTATTGTTATAGGAAAATCAGCCAACGCAAATGGAATACAAACTTCCACCAAAATTAATTACACACGCACTCAGTATATCCTCTAATGTTTGTATTGTACACTCGCTTTTTCCATCCGTCCAAGGATGATAAGCCATACTCATATCTAAACGCGTTCCCAAAGCTTTTTGCATCGTATGCCAAAACCTTGATGTAAAACGTCCATCTCTATCAGAAATAATCGATGTTGGTACACCATGTCATGCAACAATCTCATTGATGTATAACCATGCTAACTTTTCCATACTATAATCCTCTCGTATTGCCAAGAAATGCTCCGATTTGGTCAACTTATCAACTATGACCCAAATCGCATCATGACCACTACTTGACCTTGGCAACTTTGTTATAAAGTCCATAGCTATTTTCCTCCCCATTTACACTTAGGTATCTCAGTTGTTGCAAATAAGACCTGACGGTCTTTGATGCTCATGCCTTCACCTTTGCGCATGTCAAACACTTGCTAACATAAATATCAACTCCTTCCTTCAATACCACTGCCACGCGAATACATGTCTCAAAGATCATAGTACATCTTGTCCGCTCCAAGATGCATAGAGTACCTCGTCTTATGAGCTTCGTCCATGATCTTGGTTCTTACACCACCCACTAATGGAACCCATATACGATCTAAATAGTATAGGCTTCCATCCTCTCTCTTTTCCATTTGTTGGTCCGTACCATTCAATCCTTTAGCTATCACATTTTCATCCTTAAACGCTTCACCTTGAGTTGCCAATATCAGTCCTTTAACTTCGGACTGAATTGTCACAGCCATCGCTCGCACTCGTCGAGGCTTTACTCTCTCCTTTCTACTTAAAGCATTAGCTACTACATTTTATTTACCAGGATGGTACTTAATCTCACATTCATAATTACTAAACAGCTCTAACTCATCCCTTGAACAGCATATTTCAACTCTCTGATCGGATATGTGTGGAAGGCTCTTATTCTGTATACAAACACTCTTTGTTCCATACAAATAATGCTAATCCAAATCTAAGGTAACACACCGCGCTAACTTAAGTCATAGTCGTTGTGTTCTTCTCGCTAGAATCATCAATTGTCTTGATGCAATAGGCGATTACCTTATCCCTTTTACATAAGAACACATCCCAATCCTTGTTGACGCATCAATAATAAACCACAAAATCTTCTAATACCAGCATCCTGTAACGACAATAATGGTGCAGTACCACAAATGGTTTCTTCAATGCTTGAAAAGCTTCCTCTGCTTCTCACCCAAATTCATACTTCTGATTCTTCTTGATCAATGCGAAGTTAAGTGGTTTAGCATCTTGGAGAAGTTCTCCAATAAAACATTATAATATCCTGCAATCCCAGAAATGATCTTCTTCAGAATGGTGTCGTAGAGGCTTTCACCTACTTTCACCGCCTCAATCTTACTTGGGTCCACGTGAATACCGTCGTGATTTACCACGTGTCCAAGAAAATGTACCTCTTGCAACCAAAATTCGCACTTGGAGAACTTCGCATACAGCTTCTCCTTCCTTAGCAATTCCAACATCAATCTCAAATGATTTTCATGATCTTCCTTCGTCTTTGAGTATATCAAGATATCGTCAATAAACACTATGACGAACTTATCCAGGTACGGTTTGCACACTCGGTTCATTAAATCCATGAAAACTGCGGGTGCATGTTTTCATGATTGTCAATACAAATGGCATAACCGAAAACCAAATGCCATATCGTGTTCTGAACGCGGTCTTCGAGATATCATCATCATGCACTCTCAGCTGATGATAACCAGATCGAAGGTCTATCTTAGAGAAATAGCGCGCTCCTTGAAGTTGGTCAAACAAATCGTCGATCCTAGGAAGTGGATAACGATTCTTGATGGTTAACTTGTTCAGTTCACGATAGTCTATACACATACAGAACGATCTGTCCTTCTTCTTGACAAACAAAACTGGCGCTCTCCATGGTGAGTGACTTGGCTGAATAAATCCTTTGTCTTGCAACTCTTGAAGTTTTTTCCGACAGTCTTGGCATCTCCCGAAGCGCTAATCGATATGGCGACTTCGCTACGGGCGTCGCTCCAGGAATCAAATCTATATGAATCTCCACTTGTCGTTGTGGCGGTAATCCTGACAGGTCATCCGAAAATATGTCCTCGAAATCACGTATGGTAGGAATATCGCTTAACGTTGGTTCATTCGCTTTTATGCTCATTAACGTCTTTGTCTTCCCAACATTACGTTCTCCTTGAACACATATTACCTTTTTCCTCCATCTATCAGTTCCTAACTAACTTCTGGACACACAAATCAAGAAAAAATAAAAGAAAAAAAGAAACATACGAGAAGATCACACCTTTTGTTTGAACAACCAATCCATTCCTACTATCACATCAAAACTTCCTTGTCCTAATGGTATCAAGTCTATAGGGAATATAGAATCTTCTAGCTCTAGTCTATAGCTACGGAAAATTCTATCAACTTCTTCCTTCTTACCATTAACTACCTCTATCACATACCCATGATATTACATTTCCACAATACATATACTACAAAGCCATAACCAAACCAATATGTTCAACACCAATTACATGAAAATCATACTTGCAAATCCAATTGTGTTGTGCCATGTATAAATTATTGTTGTACACCATAATTTACAGATGCCCCATTTTCACAGCGTGTACTTACTCCTATGAAAACACTTCTTTGAAATCAAAACAATCAGCAACACATAACAACAATTAATAAGGCCACATAGCAAACAAGATAAATCACAAAACCACTTCTCATTATTAATGCATAATCGAAAATAACATTTCAAACATGGTTCAAATGATAAAAAATAAACACTAAAACATCCTGAAAATCAAATGATTGCACGAGTAGTCGGGTCGTAGTCGAACTCAGTTCCCAGCAGTGTCTTCTATTCTTAAGTTCATGGTTTGAGTACTAGCCGTAGACTCAAGGTCTGAATCGTTAGCGTCCTCAGTCAACCAACCATTCATTGCATTCCTTGTGGGGTAAATGGGTAAGGAGCAACTTATTCCTTTGATCTTCCATTTGGAGTTGTGGATGATCCACGAATCCATATTTGTTGTAAGGAGGGTGCTCACTCAACTCTTCTTCTTCTTCATCCGAAGTGTAGTATTCTTGGAACCTAGAAACATTTCCTTCCTTGTTGATCCTTCTTCTCCGTATCACCCCAATCGTTTGGTCACCTACTTTCTTCATAATCATACTCTTTTCCACTCTACACGGATATAAGCCGATGGGTATACGGCACTTACCAATTTGTACGCCGTATCTTATAGCCAGAAATCGGGTCGATATAACGCTTAATCCAAGTTAGTGAGAACGCAAATGATTCCCCTACGAACTTACGCTTTGAGGGAGACCAAGCCAACCTTTATAAATAAGGAAGAGTATAATCTCCAACAATACTGGCGACGAATAAAATAGTTACTAGTATATATAAATTATATATATATATATATAATATATATATAATATATATAATATATATAATATTATATATATATATAATATAATATATATATTCATAAACTACGAAAATAGTAAACGAATAGGCAATTGGAACTTCATAATATATATACATAAAATATATTATACATACATACACACAAGCACATAGTTCCTAAATGCATCTATATGAAGGTTCCTAGTTATAGTCTAGGTCAATCCACCTAGTTCTCTATAACCTTGGCTCTGAATACCAATTTGTCACACCCCGCCAAGGCGGAATCGCAAGGCATGATCATTAAGCATCATCACAACACAAGGCGTCAAAATAAAGAAAACTAAAAATGACATTCAATAAACTTCAAGATTCGAAGCGTGTTATGACAACTCCCAAAAACAAAAATCCAACATATAATGCATGAAGAACAAAACATAACAAGTTCAATTGAAAACTAAAACAGATAAGTCATATACTCCGCATGCAAGCCTATGGTCCAACTAACTCTTCTTCCTAACTCTTCACACGTTTTGCTCACCTGAAAATGATGATTAAAACGTCAACCTAATTGTTGGTGGGAGTTACAGGTTTAAGACTCATATATGACACCGTGATAAACAAAAAACAACATTTACGAACATATATGCATGGCTATTCTTTCACAAAAATCAATTCACAAATAACTGGGGTGGATCGTACCCCGCCGTCCTAATAATCCCTCTCTTCTGTCTTTGCGCAGGACTAACCCACTTGACTAGCTAAGTCTACTCGGGTTACACACTAGATCATGTCATCCTCACATACACTTACCCTTCCACAATTCATAACTAGGTCAATGCCATCTTCACATACGCATGCCTTACCACAATTCATATCACATAGCAATCATATAGTTCGACACTTAAAAACACATACCACGGTTCATAATTCAAAAACAGTTTTGCATCATTTCCATCCTAAAATATAAGTAAAAAGTGGGACTGTAAAACTCACCTTGATGCAAGCAATCCAAACTCTTCAATTAATCTTGTAAAGAATCTAAACAAATAATATACACATATGTTACCATCGATTAGGTCACACACCCAAGTCGATGTAACAATCACAACGATGGATACTCTATATCCTATCTCAATTAACTCTTCTATATATCCCTCAAGTTTTCTTACAATCTTTACTTCTCAACTTTCTGTTTTTTACTCAGTTTTTATAGTCACAAGGTGACTCTAAATAAAATACTTAAACACCTAATTGGTTCTTCTCCTTACATTACATGGCTCCCCAATGAGTTGTGAGCTTCTATGATTTTTGGATAAAAATAATAGTGAGTTTAACCATTTTATAAAAATTCAACATCACAAAGTGTCCAGAACATGATTTGATTTGACCTTTAAAAAGTTTAGCTTAAGCAGACCTATTTAAACACTTATAAAAATTCTACAAAAATTCCAAAAAATCATATACATCATGAACATCCTACAGTAGCAAGTCCATCAATTAAAAAGATGTTTTGATATTGTTTTTGACTTAATAAACACAACTCAGAATCTGCCCCTCAAACTCAGTTTTGACAATGAATCTTGTTTAATTTATTTAACTAACTTATACTAACTTTTAATTCATGAAACCTATGGGGTTAGAAAGTAGACTCTCTGTAGTTAATTTTAGGCTTAAAAAATCAATAAAAGATATTCGTATGACCGAGTTATGACTCTCGCAAGATGACCCTTCAAAACTGCCAGATTTTAAACTCTGAATTTACAAACCCTAAAACCCTAATTACGCATGCTTAACATAACTAATCATACAAAAACAATTTTTAAAGATCAAAACCCTAAATTCTTACAGATCTAAACTAAACCCTAATCCATCCTTAATGATTGTTACGCAATTAAAACTTAATTGAATTAAAAAAGGTTTAAAAAATCGATACCTTAAAGCTTAGAAATCAAAACCCTAAAATTTTTGGGGTTTCCACTTTTATTTTGTGTTGATCGCTAGCCAAGGGAGAGGGAGAGACAAAAAGAATGATTTTTATTTAGGTTATGATTTGTATTTATAGTGTTAAAGGATAATTACCAAATTAAAATCATAGTTTGACTAAAAACTAGTTTCCCCCCTCTTCTTTTCCCTTATCCCGCCGATACAAAACACCCCATATATTTTTTATATTATATTTTTTTATTTAATTATTATTTACACAAAAACCCTTTAATTTAGTAATTTTTATAAAAGCCTTTACTTGTTTTACTAAACCTTAAACTTTCTAACTAGTTTTCAAACTAAATTTCATTTCTAACTATTTCTAAAAATAGAAAGTACTCTAAAACCTATAAAATACTAAACTAATATATATAATATGAATTACATATACATAGTACGTACACAGAAAATTACACACACACGACATTTGAAACTACACAAAGCTTTCAAATGATCTCATTTCCACTAGTACCATGATTCATCACTCATGTACTTCCATCTCACACATAATAAACACATAAAACACATAATGACACACATAAACTGAATTATACAGGCTTTAACTAACCTGCTAAAATCTCAGTTGTCACAGTATCCCCTCCTTTAGGAAATCTCGTCCCGAGATTTAACCATTAGACTCAACATTAGCATTCTCAAACAACTGGGGATACTTAGCCTTCATATGATCCTCACGTTCCCAGGTAAACTCTGGTCCACGCTTGGAATTCCATCGCACTTTCACAATAGGTATTTTACTACGCTTAAGAGTTTTAACCTCCCGGTCCATAATCTCTAAAGGCTCTTCTACAAAACGTAAGGTCTTATCTACCTTAATCTCATCCAACGGCACATGCAGATTTGCATCAGCTAAACACTTCTTTAGATTTGACACATGAAACGTGTCATGCACACTACTCAATTCCTCAGGTAATCTCAACCTATATGCCACAGAACCAATCCTCTCGAGGATTTCGAAAGGTCCTACAAATCTTGGGGCTAACTTTCCTTTCTTTCCAAACCGCACTACACCTTTCCAAGGTGAGACTTTCAACATTACATGATCACCAACTTGAAACTCTATAGGTTTCCTTCTATTATCTGCGTAGCTCTTCTGACGATCTCTAGCAGCTTTAAGCCTATCTCTAATCACAACCACTTTATTAGTTGTTTCTTGCACTAACTCCGGTCCAATTAATCTGCTATCTTCTATCTCAGCCCATAATACCGGCGAGCTACACTTCCTTCCATACAACGCCTCAAAAGGAGCACAATGAATGATCGAATGATAGCTATTGTTATAGAAAAATTCAGCCAATGGCAAATGAATATTCCAACTTCCACTAAAATCAATCACACATGCTCTCAGCATATCCTCTAATGTTTGTATTGTACGCTCGCTTTTTCTGGGGATGATAAGCCGTACTCATATCTAAACGCGTTCCTAACGCTTTTTGCATTGTTTGCCAAAACCTTGACGTAAAACGTCCATCCCTATCAGAAATAATCAATGTTGGTACACCATGTCGTACAACAATCTCATCGATGTACAACCTTGCTAGCTTTTCTATACTATAATCCTCTCGTATTGCCAAGAAA
>BQNB010151206.1:0-15932 GCA_026074375.1 Tanacetum coccineum
GGAGATATGACCCGTTTACCGAGAGGCAAACCTGCTGTCTTGGGACAGCAGTGACAGTCGTGTATTGTTTTGGGTATAACATTTTATTGGTAACAAGGTGTGTCAAATAGCTTTCATATTTGAAAATTAGACTTAGAGTAGATAATCATAGACTCTGAAAACGCGTTATTTTATGGTAAAACGAAAGAGTTATAGCCAATTTACGACACAAGTTCTTAAAACTGTTGATGTTTTAAGCAATGTTTTTCAGGAGATCAATAAGCACGAGGTGCAAGGGATACATTGTTGGTCTTATATTTTGGATGTCATATGCATGAAGGTTTGGTTGCATTACATTTTGGGATAATTGTTATGAACTTAAATCTTGTATTTTGAACAATGAACATGTAAAGCTTCGGGCTTTTGTAACAACACTTTGCTAAATCCAATGTATCAGTTTTAAACGGCTTTTAATGGTCGTTCTTTTATATATCTTGTGTTATTGATCTATGAAGTACCACCCCCAACCCATATTCCGCTGTGACCCAATTTAGGGGTGTTACAATATGACTCCATTAAACGCATTATAACACTATTTATACACAATCATATAATCACATATTCGCCACTTTATGGCGACTTCGCATTTTAGCCTAGCTTTACTTAGGCATTTTATCACGCTTGCTTATGTTTAAGCCTTAGCAAATAAAGCATGCTAGCTTACTATGAAGCCTTCGCAAATAAAGCATGCTAGCTTACTATGAAGCCTTCGCAAATATACCATGCTAGCTTACTATGATGCATTCACAAATAAACCATGCTAGCTTACTATGAAACCTTCGTAAATAAACCATGCTAGCTTACTATGAAACCTTCGCAAATAAACCATGGGTAGGCGTACCCAACCGACCCATACCATATCGTAAATTAGACAATAGCATTTAGACAATTTAGTTTACATACTTTTTCACATAATCAGGCAGCGGAGATTCTGTCGATCCCATTTCACATTATACCATGCTTGCTAAATAGTTAAGCCGTTTTGATAATGATCCTTCGGGTAAACACACCTATCTGATCCAACTTTTACTCATATCCGAGTAGACATACCCATCAATCTAAAACTTAATGCCACATTATTGGCAACACTAAAGCGACTTAAGCGCTTACTATTAACCAAAAGCACCTAAACACGTAGAGTACATTTTGTGCATACTCGGCGGCGATAATCCCGCAAGAAAACATAAAAGGTCAATAGAATTTATTCGAGCATCAAGGATTCAATAATCGTGCTTTCAAAGACGGTGATTTCAATTGTCCCTTATTGGACGATTATCATGGTTAGTTCAATCCCAATACATCCTATCGGTCATCAGACATATAGACTGATCACATCTAGACCACAACGCACATTCGTTAGACAATTTCTTCTAAATTCCTGACTTCATTCCCTTCGACTTAAGGCGTAAGTTATTCCGATTGATCCTCCCCTGGGGAAATGGTGACGGATGTCGTCATTGATTTCCATTAGGGTTCTTGATCTTCTCACTCGGCTTCGAGCAATAGAGTCGTTATGTTCAAGGAGTAAGGATCACTATACCCAACTTTAAGTCAGGCGTCGCGTAGCGCTCCATACGTATCCTTGACGATCAATACACATACATCAAACAACATTACCACTAATTAAGTCGAGGCAACCACGCTCATTCCTTAAATAATTTATCCAAGCTCAAATTCTCATTCCTTTTGACTTAAGGTGTTGGCTACTTCGATTGATCCTCCAGAATGGTGACGGATGTCACCATCAAATTTTACTATAGTTTCAATCATTCGCTCCTCTACACGCATTTCGAGTCTCTTCGTCAAGGAGTAAGAGATGCTACACCCAACTTTGAGTCAGGCGTCCTGTGGCTCTCTATACTTGTCCTCGGCGATCAAGATACACTCATTAAACAACATTACCACTACTTTCCATTTCAGGGAAAGAAGTCTTCTTCACGGCCATCGGTTGCTATAACCAAGGCAATACATACATTTGATGTAGGATAAGTCTTCTCCATTTCACACATCCAATATCGGAGTTATCATAACTCTACGTTTATCCACTTTGGCAGTCTTACAACTCCAAGAAGACCTTTTCTCAGTGTCGGTATCAGGTTTATTGGTATCCCACCATTTAACCAATTTCATTCATTTGTCACATAAACTACCGGGTATATGTATATGTATATCCATTCACAGTGACATTCTATGCCAATACTAGTTCTTAAAAATTCGACGTTACACGGCATGCGAATATTCAATCCGACTTCATACTAGGTCTCGCTATAACAAGCAACCGGTCCACTTCTTAGGTGACCTAACTCCATAGTCCCTCCTAAGCTTACTTACAACGACTAGTTCAATCAAAATCTCTTCCACAAGGTCAGGTCCAAGTGACCTTCTATGTCACTACACAATTTGAAAATTTCCATCATTTATAAAAATATCATTTTTGTTGGAGTTGCATAAAAAATTTCAGATGGTTCGAAATCGGCATGCTTTGTAGAATGGCATTCAGTAAATATATATATATATATATATATATATATATATATATATATATATATATATATATATATATAAAATGATTCATGGGTCAAAATCATTGATTTGTAAAATGTCATCATGTTGATTTAAAGTTAAGGATCATAGTAAGTATACGGACTACCCAAACAAGGATAAGGGTAAACGAAGAAGATATATGCGCAAAAGAGTGCTAGTAGGAACCGCTACTCTTTCCTAAAAATCCGGATCCTATCGAAACTGGATGAAATCTAAGGTAGCCATGGCAACCTAGCCTAAACCACCCATGTTACTCGAACATCACATACGTAGCCCTCATGGAGTTCTAAATCAAAACCATGACTAAAGAATGCACAATCACAACACTGGTGATAAGATAAAAAATTTGAGGTAACAATGACCTCAAACCAATAAACCTTTAGCTTCTTAGTGATTTTCTGGATTCTACTTCTTCATACTACACAATTTGAAAATTTTCATCACCTATAAAAATATCATTTTTGTTATAGTTGCATAATAAAATTTCAGGTGGTTCAAAATCGGCATGCTTTATAGAATGGCATTCATAATTTTTTTTAATAAGCGTTTAAAAAAAAAAGATTCTATGGTCATAAAATCAATGATTTTGTAAAATGTTCCGTCCAGGTTTATTTAAATTAAAGATCATGCAAATATAAGAATACCCAAACAAGGATAAGGGTAAACAAAGAAGATACAAGCACAAAAGAGTGCTAGCAAGAAATGCTACATTTCCCCAAAAATCTGGATCCTATCAAAACAAGATGACCTCTAAGGTGACAATGGCAACCTAGCCAAAACCACCCATGTTACTAGGACATCACATACATAGCTCTCATGGGGCTCTAAATCAAAACCATGACTAAAGAATGCACAATCACAACACCGGTGATAAGATGAAAACTTTAAGGCAACAATGACCTCAAACCAATAAACCTTTAGCTTCTTGATTATTTTTTAGATTTTACCTCCTCATCACTTTCAAAGATCTCTTAAATTGTGAGTCTACAAAGCTTGGAACAACCGCTCAAGTCTAAGTTTGTTTAATATTTGAACCTCCAGTTTCACATATTCATGTGTTGCCATATAACTTCTTGGGCTTATCACTAATTCAAATTCTTGTCTCAATTTTTGACTAGTTTTGCCAATTCGACGATAACTCACTCGTCCGATGTCAATATGACTCCATCTGAACTCCTACATGTACCTAAGGTGTTTCTCTACTTCCTAGTACAACCTCTCAGGTCTTCGTATAACAAAAATATTTTAAAACACTCCCAATGGGCTGCTAATCAAAAGCAGTCTCTATGAAATTGCGACAAATTTTTGTAGCTTACGGATATGACCGAAACTTGAAATCTATGGGTACCATTGTTGTGAGCCCAATTGAAGGTAACAGACCTATGAGTCCTCTATAGGTACACAAATTTTCTTTTGATAAGTTAATACAAAAACATCAACTTGATCAATATTTCCTCTCTTAGGCTTTCTCATTCCTCTACCTCATCTACCAACTCGTCCACCCGTTCCCCTCCTTGTGATGCGGCAGTAGCCCGACCAGCACTTCAGCAGTATTATGTATAACAGGAGACAAGGGTTAACCTTAGGTATTACGGTTGCTAATATTTTTTATATAATAAATATATATATATATATATATATATATATATATATATATATATAAAGGCCATAAAACATGAAAATCCAATAATCATGTTCTCAGAGCAAAACCAAAGGTAAAAATTTCAAACCCGGCTTGTAATTACCCAATACATGGGAATTTTCACCAAACCAACTAAAACACAAGCAACACTAGATACATACAATAACAATACTCATATACGATCCCATGGTGTCAACACTAATTTGAGCGAGCAGGATGACATAAGTATACATGAATCACAATACATTTATAATTACGTTGACCACGGTATTTATAACTGCATCTCGTCCCCATGCATACCTAGTACCAAAACCCGCACATCTCAGTGACTGACTTTACTACTATCGTACAACGTGAACATGCATAAGCAATCAAAAATAGCATACCACGTACATAGATCTACAGCCCAGGATACTTTACAGAATCTTTTAGGTCAAAATCAATTTAGAAAACAGCAAACAAGGAAGAGTCTTCTAAACCCAATTCAAATCCAACCAACACACCATTTTAATTCATCCAAATCCTAATACAAAGACATGCCTAATTATTTGGTACACATTTAAACACAAAGCTTATGGGTTTCTAGAATTCAACCTTTAAGACTTACTAGGTAGAGGTCTATGCAAGGGAATCGAAACACAACATGGCAACTTTATATGAAAGTTCCCAAGAATAGACGTTCCCAAACGACTCCTAACACAGGAAATCGAACACACCATCGGGAGATAGTGTCACGTCCATAATGCTCATATTAGCAACGGTCGCATATATCGCTTATATATACACGAAATTATAATCATCATATAACAACGATGCTTCCATCATATATCATCAATACTCATCAAAATTAAACTCTTCGCAAGTAGCGAATATCAAAATATATATATATATATATATATATATATATATATATATATATATATATATATATATATATATATATATACACACATATATATATACATACATATTATTCATACCAAGTGCTACCCACCTTGTTACGCACATAAAATGCAATTAAAAGCATCACACAAGGCATCTAAGGATAAGGAACAACGCGCGCGCGGATATCGGAAAACGATGAAAGACTCGTAAAAACTTTTCAAAAAACGGTTATAGTCCAGGTTTTGAAAACGACCTAGTTCGCTATAACCAGTGCGCTGATACCAATCTGTAACACCCCCAAATTTACAACACAACGGAATATCACTTTGGGGTGCTACTTCATAATACATGCACACGAGTCACAGTAAACGACTTTAAAAGAGACGTTTATAAAACAAAATCACATCCGATTTATTTAAAAAGAAGATCAGAGTTACAAGGTCCCAAACCAGTTTAGAAAACGTATTTTTAATAAGTCACAACATGACTCATTTTTTTAAAATTTCCTTTATTGAATGTACAAAATTTCACTAAGTCTGTGTCCTTCGATATTCGCATTCCGTCCCATCCAAGCAAGCAAAAGCACCTAAACCTGAGATACATGCTTAAAAATGTCAACACAATGGTTGAGTGAATTCATAGAGTTTTCAAGTAACAATTAGAACATATAGTTGGTTCCACAAAACATTTATAACCTTAGAACGCAGTTTGGTTCCACCAAAAACATGCATGACTTGTTAGCTGGGCAAGCCACACCACATTTCCAACTTTCATGAGCCCGTGTACCGAACCTTAACACATTTATCATCATAGATAAATAAGTGACCGAGTAGTATGCCACTACCCCTTTCTCAATACAAAATGTCCGTTACAGGGTGCTCACCTTCGGATTCATACCCCGGACAGGATTGTCAAACCCAATAGATCTATTTAATGCATTCAGCGTTTACCTCCTCGGTAATTAACGAGTACACAGTCAAAGGCATAAACTCATGACAATGAAATCATATTATCATTTCAAAACACTTGCATTCCATTTTTAGAACAAATAACAAAATCAAACATGTATCGAACTGCTTATGTTCAATTTATAAAACAAGCAACAACAAGTACGTTTAAAACTACTTGCGTTCCACTTTTCAGAATAAACATAAACAAGTACACATAATGTTACTTGTGTTCTATTTTTCAAAACATGCATGTATCCCCCTTGCGGGTTTATAAAACATTCAAAGCATTTAAAAGCGAGGCTATGAACTCACCTTGATCGAAGACCACAATCAATAATCAATCAATCACGAAACGTCACCGATAACGAACTTGACCGCGACCTATAATTATGTCGCTCAGTTACTATATAATAAAGTACGATCGAATGATGCGTACATCGCAACAATATAAATCGTATAAAATACACATGTGATGAGAAATTCACTTGCGCGTCTTAGATCCTAAACCCCACATAGTTGAGTTATGATCATTCTTTTTTTTACACGTTACAATATTTTATTGAAAACTTTCTATTTTCGGAAACTTTCTATTTTTAGAATCGACCAACGGTCGTAAAATATTCGTTGTTCTTAAAATGTCCGTTGATATTATTTTATTAACCAAGTTAACCTTTATGACATATTAATGTCGATTAAAATCTCCGTTTGACTTTATTTGACTTTTATAAATATATATACTTTTTACTTAGATCTGACCTGTCCAAAACGACCCGTTATATCACATTTTCACGACTCGGACTCTAAAGAGATTTTATGCAAAACGATGTTTCGGACAACTTTTTAGTTTTAGCCGAGACCTGAAACTTGAAGCAAAATGACGAAAATGCCCCTGCAAGATTCAGCTGGAACTATTACATTTTTAATATATTGCAAAAATTTGACTTTCAATTTTGACCCGTTACCATGCGATTTTAAAACTAACAAGCCTCACGGCAAAGTAAAACGACATTCTGGACTATTTTTTTTTTCGCTGGACGGCCAAAACGGTCTCGAAAGTGCTCAAAACGACGAATCAATTTCCTTCACATCTTATTTAAAAAATACAAGTGCTGAATATTTCGACCAACATTTTCTAAACTTCTTTTGGTCATAAAATCTCCGTTTTTAGGAGTTACGGGACGATCCATATATCGAAACGTTCATTAGGACGAACTCTATCATATTTCTAAATAAAAAATTTCTTTTTAAAATTTCTTGACCCTCAAAATACGTGCTAAACTTTCTGCTCGAAAATACATTTTTAAAAACCCGCTAAACGGCCATATTCGGCTTCCGACAACATCAAATCAACATCATCTAGCCTATTTTTATCATTCAACATCATTTCTAATCTAGTCTAGCACAAGATTCAATCGGATTTCATCACATGCAATAATCAATACTCGACATAATCGCGAAAGTATATATAATACAAGTATTAAAATTACTTACAATCAACTCGACGCAATACAATTGACCATAAAAATTCATTTTGACTCCCCCCTTTTTGACCGTAGGTTCGAACTCAACCCAAAACACAAAAACAAAGCCTTTCCAATTAAACCAAGCTTCCAAAAATATTACCCTATGCGTGTTTATACCCGAACCGCAACCAAAAACCTTCAAACTAACCCGAGCTAGAACTCTATAAATACTTGTTGTATGTATGATTGTCTTAGTGGGATATGTAGGAAACGATGAGAGGATTAATATTTTGTACATGGATTGTAATGCATGTTAATTTTGGCCATGGTGTTGATGTTGCCATCGGTGGTGGAGGAGGAGGGGGGAAGAGAAGTAATTTTTTTTTCTAAAATTGAAATGGAGGGTGTGTATGTGTTTATATATATAGGGGACACACTTTAGGCTATTGACACTTTTGGTCATCAAACCTCCATGTCTTTTTAAATTATGTCACAAAGGCGTTTGTTTCGAGCTTATAACCGACCATAGGCTAGGGTTTTATAATTTCGTAAATATTTTTTTCATTCAAACTTTATTTAGTTTTAAAACATTTAATAAAATGTTAAATCACGTAAAACACGACTGTAGACACGATTTTCACAAAAACTCAGGGAAAGTCATAAAACACTAAAATAAATATAATTTCGCTCTCGGAGCAAAAATATGAAATTTTCTAATTTTCTCAAATGCTCAAACGAATAGAAATTCGAAACACGGCTTGCGAAATAGCCAAAAATAATGATTTTTATCAAATTGCCCAAAACGAAAGATGACTAGTCCAACTCATTCGTAGAAAATAAATAACGGCTCGAGATAATCGTCAGCCTAAAACTCAGGTTGTTACATAATGAGATTTATGGATGATCTCTTTTGGCTCTAGACTCAATAGTGCACATTTGGTTTTAGTAATCGGAGGCTGGAGCAGAGTGCCACCTTTTTAATACCAACTAACTCGGAATGATAAAGTCGATAGAAATGTGTGTAATCTCTGTGAGAAATGAAACAGAAATCTTTTATGAGATTTTGAGTGGCTATGGAGGGTTGTGCATTGCATCACTAGGTCTATGATGTCAGTCTTCAATGTCAGCAATCATCATTTTGATTCTGACAGCAGATGTATTGACCCGGTTTCTGCCTAGGTGTAAGGAGGGCTTCTTTCTTTTCACCCTTTATCTTAACTTTTCTTTTTAATTCTTCAACCCCTTCAGTGCTTACCGAGACTTCATAACTAGTACCTTATTGGGTTTGTTCCAATACTAGCTCCATCTCAGTCGGCACTTTTCCCTTATTCTCACTTTTACTCCTTTTTATATCATACCTATGGACTTCTACACTAACTAGTGGATTGTCCCTGGGTAGATCCCTCCGGTTCTAGCTGGATCGTGGGAACGTATACCTATACCTAACCACCTTATAACTCCAAATAATTAAATACATGGTCGGTATTTTGGTATCATTCACAGCCTTAAAACCATTTGTAATGCTCCCTCTCAACATGTGTATCGATATTCAAAAATGTTTAGCACATGAAGGGAGAAGCTTGCACTTGAGTCGTTAAATTCACATCTTTAGTCATATATTTTAATCACATTTTCTCCTCTTATCAAAAATGTCAAATCTCTTGATATTTTAGAAATCAATTGATTCAAATATGAATGCTTTCGGGGGAAAAAATGTCCAATTACTAAGAAGCCGATTATTGGAACATTTGTAATACTCCCCTTCAATGTTTGAGGGTATATAAGAAAGTGTTGAGTACAAAAATTTTAATTTTTTTAAATTTACTAAGAAATTCTTGAAAAACTTTGTACTCGAGCACTTCTTATTATCACCATTAAGTCTACACTACATATATACATATTCACAAGTTTATAATACACGAAATGACCTTATAGTGACGAACACAATATGACGAAGTCATATTATTTGGTGAAGTAGCCGGAGGTCAATTTCGTAGTGTCTCCCACCAACAAACTTTTCAAAGCTCCTCATCATCCTTCTTTCCTTCAGATGCTTGTCAATAGCCTTGATTATGATATGAGCTCTTTTCTTTTCTAATGAACTCCATATTCTATGTGGCAGGTACTCCATTCGGATATTCTTAGTGATGACATCAAGCGAAGTTTGAAGCCTTGTTAATGTGCCATTGCTGAACTTGTAGAGTTCATCTGAGCACATCAACCTGTTTCTCCTTTGGTTGTCAACATAAATGAATCCTTGAGGGTCTTGATATGGAGTGTATGGGTCCCTTTTCCTGATGCCGGGTCTGGTAGTTTCTGGCTTGGTGATGTTGATTCTTCTAGAAACTTTCGACTCCCAACTGAAGATCTTCGACTCTCTTTTGAATAACCATGCTTCTGGTGAACATTCGCAGTGCTATAGCAAAGTCGAAAACATCATTACCCGAGAGATTGGTGAGCCTATTCTGAACAAAAAGGATTAGCATGTCCTCGATGTCATTGATACGAAGTCATGAGAAGTCGCCTTCCTTAAATGTGTGAAGTTCGTTATCGGCTCTTCGTACTTCAATCTCTCTCAGATACCCATACCCACATTTTCGCATTACCTCGACCCGAGTCACTGCCAGAATAAGTTTAGTAGAATATACATTATGACTAGATTCCAAGCCTCGTGCATACCCATAGAAGGTCTTACGTTGTTCTCTCCAATAAGAAATACCCCATATTGCATGTTTATCATAGGCGACTTTAATAGGACTCCAAATGCTTGGAACCATGTCTTTAATACTTGGAAGATCATACTTTGTCTTCGTTATGGAAGTCGTATAAGTCATGGTCGAAATTCCTCCTTGCAGATATTTAAGATCGTTGTTGAAGAAGTAGTCAACCGGTACTATTTGACGATTCACATTCATGACTAAAAGTAGGGTTTGGTAAGATCAAATGGATAATCACCACCTTTTGGGTTGTCCCAATCAAGTTTCTCTGATAGGGCTTTGTAACATTCTTCAAAGTTATATTCCAGCTTAGCAAAATTGGTACGTGTGCCTTTGAGAAGTTTGAATGTTGGCCCTAACAGGGTTTTTTGTGTCAGATTGGTGATCTTTAGGACATTCATGATGTATGAAGAGAAGTCAATAGGAGTGCTCATCAATTCATCAAAGGTTTTTGAAGGTTTATCAGCAGTAGCTGCAAGGGTCATTAACCAGCTTTGAGTAGGTCCTTGTTGTGGAGTATTTCCAACATTCTAATCAGGATTAGTGGGTTCTTGAGGTTGTTTAGGTTTGGTAAACCAATCATGTTTAGATGCAACTTTCTCTTGGGTTCTTTATCATCATTACCCAGATTCTCTTCTTGATCTTGTGGCATATCAGAATCTGCAACCACAAACTCTGGTTCCTCTGAATGAACAAACATTCTAGAAGATTTTGATTGAGACTTGGTGCCTTTGGATGAGCCAGACTTTGATTCTTTAGTTTTTAGACCTTTTGTTGGTTCAGTATCCTTGCTTGTCTTCTTCTTCTTCAACCTTCGGTCTGATCCAATGGAAGGGTCTTCATCTTTATCTTTGTCTTTTTGGCTTCCCTTCAACGAATACACTTTATCATAAGTTGAGAAGAGACTCTTGTCGAGATCGTAAGACTTGATTAATACATTATAGCATTCTCTGTTTTCAGTAGCTGTCAGATATGATTGACTTTCATCCATTTTGTCAATAAGAATCTTCTTTAACTCAAATTTTGTAAGCGAAGTAGCAGCCTCATATATAAACTGTGGTTGAGAAGACTCCTTGGCTAGAAACACATGTTCAAGTGACTCAGTAATCATACTTTTGATCACTAGAGGAGCAAAGTTAGATACTTCCTTTGGCAGAATCTAAGGAAGTTGAATCTTGACTTACTATGTGATCCTAATAGTGATGGATGCCTAAAGGTAGCTCATGAACTCGTCTCTAGTGGCTTCGAGCCTTGAGTCTGGATGTTCATCTACTAGAGTAGTCACTTAAGTGTTGAGAAGATCATCCTTTTTTAGTTTAGCAACTACTTTCTACAAAGTTTAGACTTTGTTGTTGAATTGGAATACGGATGCAAAATCTAGAAGTGCAGATAGAGGATTTGTTTCTTCATTTGTTGGTGGTGGTGTTGGTGTTGATTGTGGTGGTAGAGGAGTGAAGGATGGTAATGATTATAGGATGATAGTGGTGTATACACGTGAAGATTCAGAGATAACCTAAACATGTACTATAAGGAGTGCAGGTGTTTGATTGCTTGGTACTTCATGATGGACATGAACATCTATTGGAGAAACAATTTCTGCATCTGTGTGGGGAATATCTAAAAAATTTAAGAATTTAGATGCCAAGTCAGATAAATAGGAAGAGCTAGTAACTGGAACTTCAGTCTTCTTTATAACAGTAGAAATTGTCACATGAGCATCTTCTATGACTTGATTGAGTGTGATCTCCAGATTTTCATTCCCTTGTTGGACGTTAATCATTTCAGCATCGGTACCCTCCTTTTGAATAAACCCTTCATCAGTATTAACTGGTTCATTCAGCCTTACAACCACATCATCGTCGAACTAATTGGTAGCATAATCCATTCCTTTATCCTCATCACCTACAACTTTATTTTCAGCCTTTGATTCTACATTGGTTTCATCTTCATCATCAGTAGAGTTGGATGGGGTTTTAACAAACTCGTCATCCTTTTCCTCTTCATCATTGTCAACCTCTTCTTCATTCTCCTCTTGATCAGATTCAAAACCCATTTCACTCTCATCAGTTTCATGCTCAGAATCAGACCCTTTTTCATTGTCGGATTGGGTATTGTTATCACCACTGTCACTCTCTTGATCATTGCCTTCACTACTTGAGGCATTACCATTATTGTTGTCATCTTTATCCCTACCCCAAGATTCAGCTTCACTCTTAGTTGATTCTTTTTCAGTCACATCAGGAACCCCTGGTTTAGCACCAGTTCCTTCATTTGTGACAAACGGTTTGATCTTTGCAGCACTTGGAGCTAATTTGGTAACTATACTAGAACCACTTAGACGATTCTTGTGAAAGTCCCTCAAACTCTTCTTGCAAACTTCTTCATATTGAGCTTCTTCAGTTAATGCCACTTTAGAGAGCAAATCAATTCCTTTGCGTTTCTCAATAGTCATCTTTTCCTTCTTCTAAGACAAAGACATCATAGGAGTATCTTTAATGACAACACCTGCTGTTGGCGCATTAGCAGACTTCTTGGCAGGTCTCTTAACTCTCTTTGACTTCCTTGTGGGTTCTTCAGGTGAGACAGGGACAATAGTGAGTTTAGGAAAAGCAGGCTTCTTGAACTATCTTGCCTTCTTTGGAGGTGTAACTCCTGTAGCATAGCCAAGGTAACTCTTGTAAGCTTTAGTTTCCTACATCTCAGGACTTGTCATAGATTCAGGAAGTCGAGCTCCATAAATTTGAGATTCTTCCTTTGGGAAGAAGAATCTCAAAGTGTTTATCAGATAGTCATCCCTGGAGGTATGCATGCCTATCTTGTTTCCCCTGGAGACTGTTTTGTCTTTGGTAAGGAAGTAGTGAATGATAACTTTGGTGAATCGAGGGTAGTACATCTTCTCTTGCTTTTCGTGACCTCTATTGTTAATCTGGTAAGTGAAATCTTCCTAAAGTAGTTCAACATAATCCACATTCTTCTTATAGTACATTCCCCAAAGGATTTATGCTCTAGAAAGACGAAGCTTGTCAAGATCTGTTGTCTTTCCAGATAGACTTCTGTTGATGATAGTAGCAAAAGTTATCCAAGGTTGATGCATCTGATCAACTACAACATTGGTGATTGATAACATCAAATATTTAATACTTTTTCATATCAAAATCCTACGTTTATTATATTGCTTTATATCGTTTTGGTACTTAATTCACTTATATTTTGTATTTAGGTAATTTTGGCAATGGAACGGAAAAGATGCGGAAAAACGGCTTTTTATATCAAAATCCGCATTATTCATGAGTTACGACGTAATTGACACCATGGATTACGTCGTAACCTATTATTGCATATGGAATTATGTTGACGAAGAAGTTACGGCGTAACGTCAGCAAGAGTTACGCCGTAATTAATAATTTATTATGAAGATTTGGAAGATCACTTAATTAATACGAAGATTCAGTGCTGACGAGGCATTACGGTGTAACATCCCTTTGAGTTACGCCGTAATCTTTTATTATGGAAATTATTTGGTTGCTGACTAAGGGTTACAGCGCAACGTATGATTTAATTACGCCGTAACCAAAATATCTCTTAAAGAAGGAAAGTCGCGTCAGGAGTGTTACGTCGTAACCAAGTATTGGGTTACGCCGTAAAGTATGAGTCATCACAGGGGCCAATGTTGTACAAATAATATGAAGTTTTGAAAATAAACTATAAAGGTTCATAAAGACGAGGGACTAATGGGTAAATGGTCAAAACCTTTCTATTACTATATAATGAGACACTCGTATGAAGAAAAGATTCATTCTGACACATTCAACATTCGGTTGGTGAGCCGCCAACTTAGAAAATAAGGAAAAAGCTATACGCAGCATTGGTGTAGGGTGGCGTTCGACTAGGGGATCGATAGCACTCAATTGGCACAACTTGTATTCGTACTTTAACTTATTATGGTCAATTTAATTTAATTATTATTTTGATTTATTTTGATCTAGCAATTTAATTTGTTGATGTTATGATTACTCGTTATGATTTATCGTTTATTATTCGACATTTAATTATTTATTATCCATTCGGTTAATATGTCATGATCTCGTTGATTTATTGCGTTCTTTATTAATTTATATAGTGCACTTAGAAATCCTTGGATTCCCTACTAGGTTTTGATATAAGGTTGAGCGCGCACTAAAAGTGTGTATTAGGTGTACCCCAAACCTTGTGCGCGCGATTGATTGCAAAGTGACCTATACTTGTAATTGTTTGACCTTAAATTATGAGGCGAGCCCTTAGCATTAATTCCTGATTAGGAGTACGAGCTAACAAGGAAACCACCTGTTAGAATAAGCGTATCTTATAAGTTAAAATAAATCTTAATAACTGTATACTGAGAATATGTTAATTCTCCTTGCGAGTTCATTCCACTCAGTAGATATAGGTTAGGTTTCAACTATAAAATGGGACCTAATGATTCTAGTCCCCATCTAAGATTGCGATAAGACATTGCACTAGAGATCATAGTAATTAATTGCGTTTTTCCTTTCTAGTTGTTCATCACTATACCAATTACCTTTTCAACAAACTAGGCTTACCACCAAAACAGATAGATAATAATCTAAAATATTCAAACAAGCTTTCTTTCTTGTTTTCTTAGGTAGATTAATAAAATCAATTAGACGATTAAAGACACAAACCGTTCTTTGGATCGACATCAGTACTTACCAATCACTACACTATACACGATAGGGTACACTGCTTTTTAGTGCGTAGGAATTATAACACCCTGTGTTTTCAAGTCATTGACGACGTCAACAAATCCGCAATGTACCTTTTGTATTGTACGCATTTACTTGAAATTGTAAACGTTAGGTTAAATCGCGTACGCCAAAAATTAGCGTTCAATGTAAACGGGCATCAAACAATTAAATGTTTACATTAAGCAGGGGTTATATAATTATTTTAAGGATAATTATTAACTTTGTTCATTTTATTTTTATCGGATACGTAAAGTGTATACGTTTCGC
The DNA here is from genome assembly GCA_026074375.1 of Tanacetum coccineum. Taxonomy (NCBI): domain Eukaryota; kingdom Viridiplantae; phylum Streptophyta; class Magnoliopsida; order Asterales; family Asteraceae; genus Tanacetum; species Tanacetum coccineum. The sequence goes on from BQNB010151206.1 coordinate 15,253, forward strand.
GATAAATTGCGTTTAGGCACTCCCGGAACCACAAAAACTTTTCTACGCTTCAACAAATACCCACGTTTATACCCAATACCCAAAATTTACTCAATATTATCATACATATGTCTCTAAAACCGGATATAGAGAGAAAAGAACAAGAAATGCAAGTTGAGAACACATTTCCATGTTTTCATGGGATGTTCTCAACTATTTGAGGACATACACCATCCCTACCATGCCTTGACCAATGACTAAGACTTGGCCATCCCTAGGACTTGCTTTATGTTCCCTTGACCAACTATACATCTTATATACATGCACATAGCTAGCAAGTAACTCATATACACTTTACACTTAGAGAAAAATTTACAAAACTCCCTCCCTTGTCCCTTCATAAGCTACGGCATACCACCCCCCACCACACAAACCCATATCAAATTTTCTACAACCCATACCCTCCTATATACACATATTCTAAGATGTACTAAGGCATTTGCAAGCATTGGTTAACCATATTCAAGTAATAATCAAGAGAAAGAAAGCTAGGGTTTATTAAGTGCAAGCTTGGTTTTTGTGGCTAAACAAGGGTTTAGTACTAGCACATCATCATCATCATACCATACCTGATAAGGTCTATTTAAACTCTTTATGTTCTTATAATTTCCACTTTATGCTTATGATTATTCTATTTAGCT
>BQNB010151211.1:2186-15931 GCA_026074375.1 Tanacetum coccineum
TAAATCAAGTAAGAAGAGTTGGTTGAAAAAACTCTTCTCCTTTGAAGAGAGAAGCAAGGATGCGATTTTCACTATGTTGGCGTATAGTCCGGAATGGGCCGGACCCAATGGGTCGAACCCGATAAAAGGGTGGCTCACATCTTACGTAACCCTAATCCATACACTATATATACAAGGGTATGATCATCCTACTTGGACAGGTTATTCTCTACCACCTCTTTATATAACATGCTTATACTATTCTGACTTGACCGTCGGAGGGTGGATCCCGGGCTTCGACCTCGGGTCCCTTTCTAACATGTTCTTCCTTGTTGGCAGCACTATTAAAGGCCTGGGAAGACGACGAACGACACCATAAGACTCGTCAAGACCAGCCCGACCAAATTATGCATCAGCACACTCCTTAACAAAATAACAAAGATCCTCTTAAAACGGTCTTTCTACTTTCGACTAGATAAAAACTATTTACATCTCACCCCTGCATAACTTATGAAAGACAAGTTTAGGTACCATTGATATTCTCTGCCACAGCGCCGCCATTGCTCAGCCACCGGTCAAAACCACATCCTTCGTAATCTTTCATCTCCATTACCAACACTGCAATCAAACATACAAAAATATATTCACTTGACCCTAACAACTCATCCAAAACCGTTACTCTTCGGCAAAAAAATTGCCCTATCCGCTGCCGCCAGAATTGTATTCGGCATAGTCGGCGGCGCTGAGGCCGGAGTTGGGGGTGGCGGCAGAGCCGGTAGTAGAGCCGGTGGTGGTGGCGGAGGTTGCATGGCGGTGGAGGCGGAGGGTTTTGGAGTAGTTTATTCTCTCGGAGAGCAAAGGCGGAGGAGGATGAGTCACCAGAATACGACTCGCACGGCTTACCGGTCGATGTGGTTGTTCAGTTAAACAAACTTAATGATTTTAAAAAATATAAATTGTCCGAGGTACTATTTTACGATGAAAGTAGTAAAAAAGTTGTTGGTTTAGATGATGTGTTTTTCGAAAGTTTTCCGATTCAAACTAATGGTGTTTACACAAAAGCTCAGATAATGAAAGGACTTGTAACCTTTGCTAGTACTGGTATACCAGAAAGCCTTGATTTAACAGCGAAAACTAAACCAGATGGAACGATTAGTGTGAAATTATTGTTTTTATAATCCACTTGGAAAAAAGCTGATAGGTTTAAATGTATTAGTGTCGGTTTATTACCGGAGTTTGAATATGTTGAAATCGATGAGAATATGAGTGATAATGAGAAAAGTAAATGCAAGAGGATGCATGATAGCGAGTATATGAAATATATTAAGAAATTGAAGGCGTGTACCTTGTCGAGTGATGCTGAGAATGAGATTATGAAAATGATGAGTGAACAAGATAAGGTGAATTCTAAATTGTTGTAGAGAATTATGGAGCGGGTTGAGAAGTGGTATCATGATAAAGGGTATGTTCTTGAGGAGGTGGTGAACTTTGGGAACTTAGGTACGAAGGAGGTTGTTTGTGAGGTTGCGGAAGGTGATATTACTGGCATTGTTGGTCAATTTCATGATAGATTTGGAAATGTTTGCGAGGGGAAGGCATAGTTAGGATTGATACAGAGACAACTTCCTGAGCAGGTACATTTATTATTATCTCACGTGTTTGGCATTGCGTTCTGAAAGTAATTACAGTACTTGATTCATAGTTTCTAGCATTGGCGTAACAAATGTTAGTATGATAATTTGATAGTTTTGGCGTCTTTGTTTTATGTGTAAATCCTTAGATAATGAAAATTTACCTTAGCTTACCACTAAAGTCTCTTATTATGGATCATCACAAGTGTCGTTCTGTCATACTTAATTATTTGATTATTAGTGGTCCATATCTCATAGCTCTTTTGAAACACAATGCCAAACACCCTTGTATTATGTGTAGGTATATCATTAGGATTCTTCATACCAATTAGTTAATTGAATTAACAAAAGTAAAACTTTTAGTATTTGCATTTATTTTATGCCTGAAGAAGCCAAAACCTGATTCATTCAAGGAAACAAGTGGCACAAAAATTAAATATAGTTTTACTAGGAAATCATGGGAACTTAAATATAGTTTTACTGGGAAATGTAGAGATATATGTGCTACATAATGCTATTATCTGCTAATATATGTTGTTCTTTTGGCTAAGCTTATTTGAGATGTTTATTAGCTTATTGTATTATTTAAACACTTACTGAGCATTGCTTAATAGCTTATTGAAGAGCAAAAAATGGATGCTATTAGAACTGGCTATTTGTTAAAGCCATAAGGTTTGTTGTTAAAATTGACCAAATACCCCCTTAATGTAACATTACAGCTTCTACCATGGAACGTGTTTAACATTGAAGCGCAGAGGCAAGCTTTAAGGAATTTGGATTCATTATCTTTGTTTTCAAACATCGAAGTATATCCACTCCCTGATGAAAAACAAGAGGGAGGTATTCTTGTTGGGATTAAGCTTAAAGAGGACAAGCAAACTAAAGCTGGAGGTTTTGCTAAGTTTCCTATTGCTTGGCGTGGATTCCTTCCTACTCTGGTAGTTTATTAAATTATCTTTTCTACATTTTTAAGTATCGTCAAATCATCAATTTATATACTTTTGTATGCTTTCTATGATTCAATCCTACCAGGTGGGAATGTTTCATTCCTGTACCTAAACTTTGAAAGGCTTAATAGATCTATTATTGGTTTTGTCGTCACTAGCACCATGCTCAATCCTCAGGTGAGATTTTCTTTTAAAATATTTTGTCTTTCTACTTTTTCCATTTCAAAGAACAAGACCTAAAAGCCCGATTGAGTCTGCAAGTTGCAATCAATTGTATCATATGTCATAGGACCATTAGTGATTTTTGTATGCCAAATTATATATAAATTTAAATTTGTATATTCTATGCGTTATAAAATGAACTTTTATTTGCAATCTGTTGGGACTGTCGAGCCCAAACTATTGTCTCTCATTGTGGTATATAAGATTACTCCTATTTTGTAATTCATACTTTTTTTCTGTAGGATGATCTGGCCTTTAAGATCGAGTATGTGCATCCTTATCTAGACGGTGTAAGTAATTCCCAAAACCGTACTTTACGCACGAGCTACTCTACCAAGAGAAAAATCAATCATGTCTTCACAGGTAGGCTGGGAGTAGGCATAGTTCCTCCTATATATGTTGATCAAGATGTTATTGAAGCTAATATTACTGAGGTAAACTTACTAAGCTTCATATAATATGTTATACGAAGTATGCTCAATATAACTTACGGAATTGTAATGGAAGAGATAACAACACGTGATAAAAGTGGTAACATTGTTCTATATGGTCAAATGGCTTTGCCATATGGAGGTATTATCTCAGACCGAAAGGCGTATTTACAAGCTAATATGATAAGAGATAACACTAAGGTAGTGTTTGATAACAACTTATTAAGACTTAATTGAAAATTTGACAAATTAATTAAGTCACCTAGGACCTGTTTGTTTTGGGCTTAATTTTAACAAATCACCTCCTAGAAAAAGCCAGGTGTGAGAGGGTCTCTATATTAAGTCGTGACTTTTTATGATAATTTTACATATTTACCCTCCACTTCTTCCCCCTGTAATCCCCCACGTAACTTGTTTTTAGGGCGCCAAATACTCCGGTATGTTTGCCGCCAATTCTCTTCACCATGATCTATATATTGTTACAGCAAACTGTCCATCACCATTTGCAATCAAGCAGGTATGTCTTCTCCCTCTTTCTTTTGTTTTTTCAATTCTAAATAACATGTTAATGTAGTTGTTTCATACATCTGCTTGTTATTCACATCTACCCATGCTCATACATGTGCATCATTTTTTTTCAAGTGATTTGGCTTTTTAAAATTATTAGAGAATGGTTATGTTTATGATAGGTTGATGTATCACAATTGGGATAATGCTAATTTTCAAAGTTTGTAAATCATAGTTCTTTTCAGTAGGTTTGACCACTACATGGTTGTTATGAATGCAAGGAGATTAGGTTGAGGAGTTGGGTGCCATAAACTTAAAATTACCTCACAACATTCACATTACAATCACTGATCCAATACCTTGTTACGTGTAAAAAAATGGTCTAATGTTTACTGCTGTTGTGTTATGTGTGCTCGTTTGCATCGGTGTTTGTTTTGTATATGAGCTTTGTATAAGGTCTCATGTTTATTGATGTTTTATTCTATGCAAACTGTCATTTTAGGTTGTGCGTCTGAGGCGTGTTGCGAGGCAAACCACACTTAAATGTTTGGGTCTTTGGTCTACTGCAATTGTATAATTGTTTGATATGTTTAATTTCTCACTATGTTGTGTTCTGTGGTATCTTATTCACAAAGATGTTTTGCATGTTTTTTTTTCTACAAGACACAGAATACAATACTTTTCTAATTGCTGCATTATCAGTCATATATAAAGTGTTATTATAAGTTATTGTGATCGTAAGTGCGCTTTATTTATATCTCTAGGCATGGATCAAACCAGTGAACTCGAAAAAGCAAAACGTGTTAGAGTTTGTTGGAAAAACTTGAGTGTGGTGAGAACCTTTCTAGATGCTTGTATTCAAGAGATTTCTCTCAATGGACGAGAGGGCGGTAGTCTAAAAGCACTTTCATGGAAAAAAGTGGCAAAAGTACTTAATGAAAACCATAATTTTAGTGTTGACCGTAAGCAAATGAAAAACCATTACGACTATCTCAAAGGGAAGTATGGAGCATGGTTACTACTAAGGAACAAGACTGGAAATGTTTATGACCCATCAACTAACACCTTTAATCTAACTGATGAGGAATGGGAGATAGAAATGAAGGTTACTTTCTTATACTTAATACCCGTATAGATAGTTATTTGGTTTAGTCATTCGTCGTTTTGTATAGTTAAACGTCTTTTTTAAAACAGAAAAATAGGCATGTTGAATCATTGAGGAAGACGACCTTGCCTTTTCCCGACCTTTGTGCACAACTGTTTGATGGGGCAATGTCCACGGGAATTCGAAGTTGGGGACCGAGTTCACATGAGCCTATGCCACGTGATGACCCTCTCGTGATTGAAGATGATCAAGAGATCGAGATCGTGGAAACATCACAACCCATTTCTGTAGCAACACAGTCCTTGTCTCACCCTCAAGCTGAAAAGAGTAAGAAAAAGGGAAAACAAGTGATGACAGTCGTAGAAGAAGAAATCATGGGTGTTCTGAAAATCATGGCTGAAAAACATAACACACCTGAACCACCTACAAAGACTGAAAAAGTTGAAACTCCTACATTTGATGATTGCCTCAAGAAGTTAGACGAGATTGGGTGGGACGAAGATAACCAGCTGTATGACGTTGCACTTGCAATTTTTTGTGAGCCAAATGATCATTATAGGCAAGCTTGGATGAAGTTGAAAGCAGAAAAATGTGTTAATTGGGTTAAAATGATCGGGCGTAGCAAGGGATTCATGTGGTAGCTAATTTTGTTCTACGTTATGGCATCTGTTAGGAAAATGCAAGAAGCGAGTTGAACTCGCAGTAGTTGTTTTAAGTGATGCTTTCGATTTTCTAGTTGGGATTCATGTCTAGGAACCTAACACTGTTTCCTTTAGCATTGTGGAACTTATTGTATTTTCTTTTGTTTTTAATGAATAGTTGTTTGGTTTAGCATTGCGAATTTGCTTATGTCTGTTGGTTTTTAATATATAATCAGTTGGTGATTTGTGTTTATGTCATGTCTGTTATGTTGATAATCTGATACTTGTAGTCCATCTAGCATTGCGAATCTGCTTATGTCTGTTGGTGATTTGCGTATTTGCTTATGTTTTTGTCATGTCGTTTGGTTTTTCTTATATTCAGTAATATGTTACCTGATATTCATATCTAGTTAATTATATGCCAATGTTTTTATGATATATATCTGATGTAAATGCTTGTAGTAAAGTAGGTTATTTGTGTCAGCAATTTGATCTCTCTACATTTACATTCACCTTCAGATTTTGTAATAATTTTATTTGTTTACCTGTTATCTGAAATTACATCAAACACAAGAAGTAGTGAATTGTTACTTTTATTATTTGAAGTTAGGGATTCGAAGGGAAGATTTATTGTTTTTAATCATTTCAATTTGGTTCGTAAGACGAAGAAACCAATCATTGAGATTAGGGTTGCAATCAAGTTAAGCTTTTATCAAGCAACTCGAGCTCGAGCTTGACTCGATCAAGCCAAGCTTTTATCAAGCTCAAGCCCAAAAATTAGCTCGAAACCTATAACAAGCCAAGCTCAAGCTTTTGATAGCTCGCCTCGAGCTCTTATCAAGCTTTTTTGAGCTTTAATATATAATAAATTCATATAAGTAATTAAGGGGTGATTTGAGTATTAACTTAATTATAAGGACCTATTTCATAAATAAATGAATAATGTATTCTAAAATGACCTTTAATCCTAATTAATCTAATGATTTATATTCTAGTGATTTGTATTATTCATACATAGTTTTTACTTTTGAGAGCATTAGCCAAAACTAATAAAAAAACTAGTTAGTACTTTGGCTAATTACGTTTTTGTTGAAATACTTTGTACGTTTGAACATTAATTAGTACTTTGGCTTATGTTTCATTCTAATGTTGGACTTTGTACGAGAATGTTATTGTTAGTTTTATTAATCTTTAATGGATCTACCTTGGTTTTCACTTATGGTTTTTGTTTGTTTTACTTTATGCATATGTTTTATTGATGAGGTTGGACGTTTGACTATTAAATACATTAATTGTGTACATATTCAAGCTTTTCAAGCCAAGCTCAAGCTTTTCAAGCCAAACTCAAGCTTTAATCAAATCCTACTCAAGCCAACCTCAAGCCTATATGGTTAAAGCTTGACAAGCTATCAAGCCAAGCTCATGCCTACTATTATTTTTTCAAGCCAAGCTCAAGTCCTGTCAAGCTCGAGCTCGGCTTGACTCGATTACACCCCTAGAAAAATGTGTTAATTGGGTTAAGATGATCGGGCGTAGCAAGGGATTCATGTGGTAGCTAATTTTGTTCTACGTTATGGCATCTGTTAGGAAAATGCAAGAAGCGAGTTGAACTCGCAGTAGTTGTTTTAAGTGATGCTTTATATTTTCTAGCTAGGATTCATGTCTAGGAACCTAACACTGTTTCCTTTAGCATTGTGGAACTTATTGCATTTTCTTTTGTGATGCGACATCTCCAAACGATTAATTAATTCCAGATAAGTATTATCTTTGTGATGCGGCATATGCAAACACACGTGGATTTTTGGCTCCATATCGTAACACAAGATATTGGCTAGCAGATTTTCGACGTCGGCGGGCATTAACTAAAGAAGAGAAATTCAATCATGCACATGCGCAACTCAGAAATGTTATTGAACGGTCCTACGGAGTCTTGAAGGCAAGATTTTCAATCCTAAAACAGATGGCGCCTTTTAAATTTTCGACGCAAAGAAATGTTGTAATTGCTTGTTTTGCAATACACAACTTTATACGGAAATTTAATATTGAAGATGTGTTATTTTTGGAGTGCGAGGAGGATACTATTACTAACAATGAAGAACAACCTGAAGGAAGTGGAGAAGAAGAAACAAATGGATCACAATGGGGTACTCAAAGCACGCAATATATGGCTTTTTTTCGTGATGAGATTGCAAATCAATTATCTGCAAATGTTTGACATGTTTTATGATTTGTTCTTAGAATATCACGTTTAATTAGATTCAAAACTTGTTTTATAATTATCAACTTCTTAATGTTAGCTTCGTAGTATTGAATATTATTTTTCCATATGAGATGTATATTCTCATGTATTTGTTTATTAATTGTATGCATTATTTTTGTTAAAAGCACTTCAAGCAACATTTTTTATTCAGGGGCCGTTTGGTTTGATGTCCGGAATGATAATCGGTATGGATTTGATATATGGGTGAAATAGGAATGACTATAAGTTAAAGAATTAATCCAATAAATGTTGTTTGGTAGGATAATTAGGTTTTGGTATTATAATTTAAAAAATGATATAATGCTTAAAAATGAAAAGGAAAGTGGTGGGCTCGGGAATCAAATTTCATACCACACAATTTTGGTGCATATGAAGTATGGTCATATATGTTCTATCATTTTCTTTTTGAATTCTAACGTTGACTAACCAAACAATTGTAATGAAATGAAATCCATTGATTGATTCTGATTAAAGCATACCAAACACACCCTCAATACCTATTTTAAATAAAAAAAAGGGTATAATAGTACTTTTCATTAATTTAGACATTTTATTCAGCACACAAAACAAATAGCCATATATTTATCTACAAACAGACACCATATATCCAGGCAGTCACTTTAATTTTACAGGACTTAATAAAAAAACCAAACAAACAGGCCCTTATACTAATTCAATTTGTAGTGTCAAAGACGCAGTGGTGGTAATTTGGTATATAATTGAACTAGTTTTAATGCCCGTGCACGCACGGTGTTTAAACATTATGTCTTTTTAAATACATGTATGATTTTTATTTTGTTTTATAAGTTATGTTATAGAGTATTATCGAAATCATATGAAGAGAATAGATTCATATCTTATATATATTATATGAGCTTGAGGATAATTACTATTTTTTTTTCTTTTGATTTACCTGTTAACTAACTCGACATTGTGAGCCGACTAATCTCTACAAAACTACTCTTTTAGGTAGCCCGAAGTCGGCTCATGTGAACCTTCGAGGCCACAAAGGGATTAGTTTTCTCCTCGTTATATTCGAACCATTGACCTCCACTTTGGAAGGCTGGTTAATTGGGTATGCAGTTGATATTGTATATGTTTTATGATTCTAGTTGCATTATTGAGTCAGCTATACTTAAGATTAATGGTGTTAAAACATGTAAAAATTTAGCTTCGCAATCGAATTTAAAAGCATCAAGTTGAGTTATCAAAATCGTCAATATTTATAGAATGTAGAAAAACTAAAAACTCAAAAGAGTGTTATGTTTCGTGTATTAGTATATGTTTTTGGTCAAACAAATCGATGTTAACCTATTGTATATCTTCAATACATATACAAATGTTTTACCCATTTTTCCGTCACCAACACTTTTTTAAGATATAAAACTGACCTAGATTGTTGTATATAATTCATACGCATACACACTGTAACATTTCTCATTTTCATGTCATTGTACGACTCTATTAATGATCACTATTTATTTTAGTCCGATACGCGTTTACTTTTAATATTTACTTTTAAGATTCATCGCGTAGTCTATAAATAATCGATGAATGTATCGGGTCATCAAATAAATTAAGGTTTCATCAAACCAAGGTAAGAAATAATTATTAAAGAAAATACTTTATTGTACTTTGCGTACCCTTTTTTATTTTTGATTGGTGCGTCACTGCGCTCCTCTCGATCGGTCGCAGCTGTCGTAGCGTTTCGCAGGGAGATAAAATTACATTTGGACGCACCCCGGAAATACCTAGAATTACCTAGACTCGAAACAATACCTTAATTTTAATGGCAAAACACAATAAAACTTGGACCAATTTGTGTTTCATAACACAAAATAGCCGAATGTTGGTACAAAAAGCCTCACATAAATCTCTCATTGGTTGTACTAGCTAAATCTAAAGATCTTTAAATAAATCCTTAAAAGTACTGAGTAATCTATAAACTAATTTAAGGGTTATAGTATTTAATGTTAGCCTATAGCCAAATGTACATTGGTTAATAACCACATTGTCCCTTTTGTACGGTCCTATAGGCACGGTTTAACAGGAAGAAACACACCAAAATCCTTAAGATTTCAAATCTTATAAATCTTGTACAACACTTGGCTAATTAAAGCTTGTACTTAGGTGGTTTAGCAAGAAACAATGTGTGACTAACTAGAAACCACAAAACCACAAGGTTAGGGCACGGTTTGGTTTTGGTTATGTAACTAGGAGAGTAACTAGCAAATCTTGCCTATAAATCACACACTCATATATCTCATTTGACACTTTGAAAAAAACTCACACACTTCTCATTTTAAACTCTCTCAATGAGATAAATACAAATATGTTTCCTTGTTCGGGGTTTTAAACGCAAGCAAACACGCCTCACTTTGTTTCATTCGAACCAATATACACTAGAGTCATCATAAAAGTCTATAGAAGGAAAACACGAGCAAAAGAGGTGTGGGTTTATAAGCTTTGGAAACCATATTCATACACGTTTGGGTGTATAAGAGTCAGGTTGCTTCATCATCCATAAACTAAGTCACAAGGACACTTTGTAAGTCTCTCACGATACTTTGCAAATTCATAGTTAAATTGTCGCTTGATTTCTATACTTGTGTCGCGACCCATATAGGGTTCACGCACCTATATATGTATATGTTATACTCGTGTGGTGCAAATTCCTAATTAAAACGCATTTACCAAGATGGATTATGTCAATTCTAGTCGGCCTTGCTCCAGCTCTTCTATAAGTGCCCTAGTTTATATAAAAAAAAACTTAGACTCTTGACGTAAAAAACTATACATTATACACACAAATGTAATGCATGATACTACGAGGACTAATATTACCCTACCAACAGGGAAATGTTTTTACACTACCAGCAGGAATGTTTACAACTGACAGCAGGACTGTTTTCACTAACTATCAGGAACTGTTTACTCTACCAGTAGGAACTACATACCTACTAGTAGTAACTCTTTATTACAAAAATTCCTAACAGTTTCGACTTAAAATATACGTGAGCATGAAACATGGATGGTTCGACCCATACATGGTTCACGCACTCACATTTAACGTATAATATAGACTTATGTGGTGCTATTGTCATTAAAATACGGATGTCTAACAAGTTAAAGCTTAGGCCTCACGTTCCTTTATAAACCAACCGAACCCTTAATAGGCCTTCAAACCCAGTAACGGGCCCAACGTAAACGAATAAGCTCACAATAAGCTTGGACAGCTTATTGGTGGTCTTATGAGTACTCAATGAGCTTATTAAACCTTAATGTAATTAATGGACTCAAAAGGAAATAGCCTAAAAAGCCTTAGGAGGTACTATCGGGTCTCGTTTTAGTGGCCTTAATAGGCCCCAACAGTAGGCTTATTAGCGTTTCGAATATGCTGAATAAGTCAAAATGACCTTCTATGTGCTTAACGACTAAAACAAGGTTATAGGGAACCTCAATGGGTTTCCGAAGAACCAAAAATAGATTTAAAACCCTTCGGGCCATTAATAGGCCCGAAAGCCCATTAACAAGTGCTTATTGGTTTATTCCAATAAACTAAAAACAAGACAGATTAAACTGAGTTAAAACGTATCAGAAATAAGTTAAAGAGCCAAGGGAAACCTAAAAGGGGGTATCGGGTTTAAGCTATTAGGCCTACGGGCCCAATAGGCTCGAAATAAGCCATAATAAGCTCCCCGGGTTTATTATGAGCTTAACAGACTAAATTGAGCTTATTAAAGGCTTTTAACTTTGTTAAACCGCAAACGGACTAAAAGTGTGAACTTTGGAACTTAAGGGGGTTGAAACTGTTAACTCACTGTTTTGAGATTCAGAAAACTATAAGGACTATTGAAACATATACGGACCAAACATGTAACTTTGTAAAGTCAGAGGACTAAAAGTGCATAAACGTAAACTTAAGGGTCTAAAGTAAAAAATACTCCATTTTCATAAACTAGAGGGGCCGTTTTGTAATTATAGATAACCTAGGTATTTTAGTAAACAAAAAATGATTTCATAAAACACTTAACGAATTTAGAGACCACTTATCTTCGGATATTATTCACGTTAACCTACGATTTAATGACAAAATAACTAACCAGAAGTTACACTATTTTGCTACCAGTAGTAGTACCGTAATGACCTTTAACTACCAGGCAGTAACGAATGGAATACATTATTTCGAACACCTATGCACCATCACACAAAGTGATAGACGGTACAACCATAATACTAGCAAATTTATTGTAGTTTATACCTTGAGTCTTTAGCCTAAACTTGTAGACTAAGACTGGCCGTATTTACTTAGGTATCTAACGGTGTGATTTCATACTTGGATATCTATTATCTTTCAGAGGACTATTTACTGAGGTGAGTTCATAGCCCCATGTTTTAATATTATTTAAATGATTTACATCTTTGGGGTGAGAACATGCTTTGTTTTACCTAATTGGACGCAACCGGTACATTTTTTTACAAACGATCACGTGTTTGCCTAAGTAGCGATAACCCATTGAGCCCTTTATCATGAACTGTTAGTTGCATAGTTGTAGTTGGGAAACTGCATTGTATGAGCGGCGATTGTTATTCGATAGTCTATTTTGATTGACGATCCCCGTGTCGGGTGATTAGCTTATCATGGGAACGAACGTATACCATATTGGATTCGGATGTTTCGGTTCTAGAACATCATTCCGGGCATTCATTGGGCAATATTTTGCATTCATACATGTCGAGCCCTCACTGTGTCATGAACGATTAGGATTAAAATGTGACCACCTTGCTTATATGTTTGATGTGTTGCTTAATCATACACTTGGAAATCTTGCGGTCCTACTATTGATTTACATAAACCTATGAATTCACCAACTTTATGTTGACGTTTTAAGCATGTTTTTCAGGTCAATAAGGCACGAGGTGCGATGATACATTGGAAGTCAATAATTGAAGAGTCAACACTTAAGATTTGGGGTCTTATTACATTTTGGGGAAAATTGTTATAAACCGAAATCTTTATTTATATTGTTGAACAATTTGAAGCCATGGGCTTATGTAACAAACAAGTATTTTGTTAATCCAATGTATCTTTTTCAAACGACACGTTTAGTAGTCGTTCTCAGATCTTGTGCTATTGATCCATAAATGTAACGCCCTCGGATATTCAAACATTCCGCTGCGTGCTCAGATTTGAGGGTGTTACAGATTGGTATCAGAGCCAAGGTTATAGAGAACCAGGTCAAAAGTTTTGTCTGGACTATAACCATTTTCAAACACTGTTTTCACAAATGGGATTTGCGAGGGACATACATGCATTACTTATTTACATCTAGCACATATATGCTTACATGACATGCATTGTTTTAGCATTAGTAGGGTACTAAGTGCTTACATGATTGATATACGTGTATATAAATGATATTACGTATATTACTATAAGACTTTTATAATTAAAGCTTACAGACATATCATACCGATTTTTCCTATAAGTAATACTTATATAAGTTATTTTGCTTTTTGCAGTAATCATGTCTTCTGCGACATCTGCGGTTACCTACACTTCCGTTTACACTGACTCTGAGCCTGGCAGAGCCTTCTGGGGAGCCGATGATGAGGAGATATATGAGGGAGGCATCTCATGGGTCATCGTATTAGGATACGACGGACTCCCGATACAGCCAGTAGCCCCACCATCGCCGGATTACATACCAGGCCCAGAGGATCCACAGACACTGCCAGTTCCTCAGGACGAGGATGGACGTGAGCCTATGTTCGTACAGGCACATGATCCTGACTACGTACCAGAGCCTATATGCCCTGAGTATATACCGTTGGAGGATGAGCATCAATTTCCAGCTGAGGAGCAGCCATTACCTCCTGTTGGATCACCCACTGCTGAGTCACCCGGATATGTTACTGAGTCGAATCCCGAGAAGGATCCAAAGGAGTACGAGGATGATGAGACAGAGGATGGTCCGGTCAACTATCCTATGGACGGGGGAGATGATGGAGATGATGATGA
>BQNB010151212.1:0-13031 GCA_026074375.1 Tanacetum coccineum
CGACGTCATCAAGTGAATCTTGTACGTGATTTTATTTACAAAAATCCTTAGACTTGAGATGCAAGTAGGTTTAGCATATGTGGATATTCCTTCTTTATATAGTTTAAGTTGTCCTGAATAAGGTAACTAATAAGGGCTATGTCAGAATGGTTTATGCCACATGATGACTAGACACTTTGTAGTCAATATAGAATTTGTTCCTTCAAATTGTTGAAGAAGATACCACTGGGCCCCTCATAGAAATAATCGGATGTGTGTATGGCCGTACCTGAAAACTCAAGAAGATATGTCTCATTGATTTTCAGTAATCTTGATTACTTCATATATGAGAAACAGAATCGTTAAATATGGAATGACATTGATCCATATCCAATTTAACAACGGTATCGGAAACAAAGGGATTGTAAATTCATAAATCATTTGTTCATGCCCTGTGAAACCATACTCGAATATTTCGGGAGCATTGGCGTGTTGCTAGACGCTTACCAATGTTATTGTATTATTTACATGTCCAAGTGGGAGCTGTTGGAATATGTCCATCGTAAATAATATATGTCCGAATTATTTATTCGAGCCTAAGGGGACGCACACGTTAATACGTAAACAATGTTTAATTAGTGTTTTTAGTAAACGATAAATAAATATATTAGTTAAATGTTTAATAGTTAAACATTAAGGACTAATATGCAAAACGGGAAAAAGGAAAGTGAGGGTTTGCCCCCTTTTCCCTTTGGTCGGCCGAACCCACAACCCAAGAGGGTTTGGGCTTGCTTGCTTGTTCTCCAAGATTGTGTAGGCTATATAAGGAGGACTTGAGGTTCATTATTGGATATGTGTTTTGTGAAAAATCCCTAAAACCTCTCCCCTCTCTCCCTCCTTGTGTTCGACCGAAACCAACACCCCTAAGGGTTTGGTTTTCTCCCTTCTAGCGATCGGCCAAAAACAAACAACCCTTAAGGGTGTGTTTGTTCGATCGTGTATCACCACAAGGTGGTTTTGCTCACGTGTTGATTTGATTCAAGTGTCGTGGTGTTCGTTTGCTAAAACACTACTAGTACTAGCATACTTCATTGTTTGCTAAGAACGTATTGTGTGTGGAAGCTTAGAGAGATCTTACTTTAGATCTTGGTGGTTTTGCGTGTGACATTATACACACGCGTATATAGAAGACGGTGTTAACGGTTACCTTTAAACGGTGTATCGTTTCGTGCTAAAAGGTAATCATCTTCTATCCTTGTTAATTAATGTGTTCTACATGTGTTCTTTAATTCCGCTGCGTACTCGTGTTAATTAATTGTTAATTAGGTCATAAAACCCAACAGGTTGAGTTTCAAGACTACGAAACTAAGAGTTGAGAAAACCCCGCATGCGGTATTTACGTTATAGTCTAAGTAGACTTTTATTATTCTTGCAACGTATGCGACTCTTCTTCAAGGATTTGATCGAGTATGCACCTAACAAAATAAACCTCTAGCTAGTTTGGTCAAATTTTTATCTCTAACTTACGATTGAATCGATCAAGAGTTTTCACGTGTTGAGTAGGTTTATGTAGTGAAAATGGATTAACTGTGCTCAGTACGGAGCATCGTATTTACCAACTCAAACCCAATCCATATATGATGAGTAGCCAAACTAAAATGACGGATACCACCAGCAATATCATAGAATTGCCAAGAAAAATCATGATTTAAGTTTTACACGATCTATGATGTGAAAAATGCACGAGGTCATAGAATAAGAACTTGCCTTGAAATCATATCTGGTTTTTGAGTCTATGTTATGTAATACTATGATAATCTTTAATTAAGGATGCAAAGTAGACAAGTAATTATTTTGCTATTTGAACTTATATTGACTCAAGCCTCTCAAGGTGAACTCTTACGAGCTCTCCAATAGAGCTATTCAAGCTAGCTTGAATTTTTTTAAAACCGAGATGGAGCTTTCATCATGAAGGCTCGTCAAACTATTGATTGAGTCTGAGCTTGGGCTAAGATGGTCTAGTCGACCTGGCCTTAGCTCAACTTCTTTGTAGCCCTATCTACAACTGTTTCATACTTCACGGAATCACTCAAAAAATTCAGTAGCTAATTAACCAACATTTAGTTACGATGAAAAGGTATTATCTAAATGACCCAATTGCTATTGAAAAACAAGAATTATCCAGATGAACCAGATTAAGAGTCAACGGGTGGATATTACTAAAATGAACCGGATAACCATCAAATCAGATTTAGGCCTTGGCGCTGTGACTATGAGCTAAAAACCTGAACCAGTCTTACACATGAAACATTCTAAACATTAACATCTGATATATAACAACAAAAGTAAGATGCTTTATAAGCAAAATGATATGATACAATGATTCACATTTCTCTAACACAATAATAAGATATACAAGATTGATATAAATCAGCATAAATCAAGATTTCAACAAACATGGATTCCCAATTAAACTAGAAAAAAAGGAAATGATAAAAACATTACATTAAAAATGATCATGTATTTATAGCATCTCTAGCACACAATGTAATAATTTCACAACCTCTATTATAAGGATTTGCAACACCATTCTTTTGACAATTATAATAAGAAGCACCATGTGTACCACAAGGCACAACATCTCTTCTCAAAGTCTCATAACTTATATACCTTTTTCCCATTAACAACAACCTCCTGCTAGACTCAGACTCCATTATCTCATCTTCTGCACAAACCCTTTTGACCATATCATCTTTTTTCACTGAATTAGTACTTAAAGATGCAAGCCCATATGATATTTTGATATGGGTATGCAAAGAAACTAAAGAAAATAGTATAAAAAGTAAGTGGTTCATTTTTGAGATTTTCTTGAAAGTGTATTTGTGTGATTGGTATGGGAAGATATTAAGATGCAATAAATGAGAGGGTGGTGATTGAGTGATAGTCATGGCATTTATCTCACCTACAAATGGTGTGAAACATCTCTCCACATTACTCCATTGTTGGTCATAAATTGATAATTGTATATGAAAAAAGTTTATACTTTAGTACCATGTCATTTCTTCTTTTCAATTATCTAACAGTATATGTTCTTTTTATAAAAAAACATTATGACAAAATGAAAAATTCAGTAGCATATAAACTTTTTTTTAAACGACGGATTTTTATATAAAGAATTCTAGCAAGTGACAATGTTGTTACATATATTTTTTGGATTCAAGATCCAATCAAACGAAGTACAGTGAGTGATCCAAGAGAATGAAATAGTCTAGATTTCTTCGCAAACAAATCTTTATGAAGTGGTTTGAGGTCGAAGCAAATCTTGTTTCTATAGCGCCATATGATCCAACATGTCGTTTGTACAACCACATCAAAAGTGTTTATATAAACTGTTTCTTAATTCATATATTAAAAATCATAATTTCAGCAACAAGACATTGGAAAAAAAGTTCTAAGGAAAAGGGAAGACAAGCACAGAAAGAAATTATAAATAGAAAAAAAATTCCCTTAAAAAAAACTTACTCATTGCTGGTTTTATCATATTGCTCAGTTATATTTTATATTCCACCTCACTTTTTTCTCCTTATGACCAATTTATGTTTAAATGCCCAATAACTTTCTTTATGTTTATGTTATTTTATCAAAAATAATAAATAGATAGAAGAAATGTACGTTTTTGGGCAAAAACATGAATACAAGCACTAAATATATTCGTATAGCTTTTTTGTGATAACAAACATAGGTATCATTATTCGATGTAAAATAAGTACCAATATATGATATCCATAGCAATAATTGATGTTACTTTTATTAGAAATCGTACTAACATTATTCAATAGATATTAAGCCTTAAACACTCCCTTACTCGATCACTAGGTGGACGAGAGACTTCATGGATTACATATATTATTTTAACCATCTGATGGACATTTGAAATGACAACGACACCTGAATATATTTTTGCATTCTCCCCAAGAAGTACCGGCCGATCCTCCAAAAGAAGGAATTTCAAGTTCAGGTCCTTTTTGGTGAGGGCGTCTTTTGTTTTGTTTCTTGAACGGAAAAGAAATTCTATATTTGTCTCTGCAAAAATCCATACATTGATCTTCCATACATCCTAGTAGCGAATGAGTCTCAGTGCATTCTTCTTGTGATACGACGAATTTCGCACCTGCAAAGTAAAAATACAAATAAAGCTTAATTAATCAGCTAGTACTTATAATGATTTCTACCACATTAAAGTTTACTTGATGTTGAATTAAGAATAAAGGAATTGAAAATTACCGATGACTATAAGAAACAAAAAAATGTTGCGTAAATCGTAGAACTTGTCATGTTGCTTTATCTTTTGTTTTGAATGATAAGTTATGAGATGAATGTTACTAGTAGTTTATATAGGGGATGAGATCAGAGACGGAGCCAGAAATATATATTAAGGGGGGCCCAATTTTTTTCGGTATTAATACAATTTTTTCTTTTAGAAGCTAGATTGAAGTTTGAATCATTCGACATATGGGTTCATGATATTTTTCGATAATAACATACAATTACTTGATTAATTGAGAAT
This sequence comes from Tanacetum coccineum, assembly GCA_026074375.1. Taxonomy (NCBI): domain Eukaryota; kingdom Viridiplantae; phylum Streptophyta; class Magnoliopsida; order Asterales; family Asteraceae; genus Tanacetum; species Tanacetum coccineum. The sequence goes on from BQNB010151212.1 coordinate 4,547, forward strand.
ATGAATACAATGGCATAGATTAGCGTAATTGACAGCGAAAATGAGTCAATCATAATAATGTAGTGGTTTTTTGTGTGAAAGATCAAAGAGGTTATGTCATTATATTTTAAATATAACTAAATTGATGAGTTATAAAGTGAAGGGTCGAAATAGACATTCTTAATAAAACTACATCACCAACTATAAAATACTGATTATTTTTTTTTCCAAGTAGTCGTCATCTTCATCGTTAAAAACATAGACTAAAAAACTCCATTGAAGCAACAATCCAAGTTAGGGGTGAGCACGGTCCAAAGACCGGACCGGACCGGCCAAGACCGGACCGGACCGAGGACCGACTTGGTCTAAAATGCCGGACCGAGGACCGGACCGAAATGGTACGGTCCGGTCCGGGTCGGTCTTCGGTCCGGTCCGGTCCTACACGGCATAATCGTCGGGTTTTTGGTCGGACCGAGCCGGACCGGACCGGACCGAGACCGGAAATAACAAATACCCCGGACCGAGGACCGGACCGAAATACGTTCGGTCCGGTCCGGTTTTCCGGTCCGGTCCGGTATGCTCACCCCTAATCCAATTTTCTTTGTTTTCTGTACTAGTCACTAAATTACTTTAAGATGGTTTTCGATCTAAATTCTAACTTAGGTTCTAATTTTTCTTATACTACCATTTAAAAGGCTTCAATCTTTAAGGTGTGTTTTGAGAATCACCTTCTCATAAGGTAGATATGCCGGTGTTAGGGGGGCCGAGCACCCTCCAGCCCCCCTACTGGCTCCGTCGCTGGATGAGATCAAAATTGTTCGTACCAATATTCATTACTCCGTAGTTGCATTTATTGTCTCATTTAACATCTTGGAGAGAAAATTGTCACAAAAACTATAATAGTAAGTTTTATAATTTGTGGCATGCCAAAGCATTTACACCAAGCCCTATATATGCATCCAAAGATGTAATTTTGTATCTTACGTAAGAAACTAAAAACCCATATAAATTAAAGACACCAAAATGATCTATATTACGCAATGCTTTCAGTTCCTTAGACTTTTATAAATGATCTATATTTTTCTGGTAAAAAATGTTTTGTTAAGGATTCTTTAAAATCAATCAGATTTGTGGAAACCTAGCTTTAGATCATAACTTATCCATTTTAGAGGTTGGATGAAAAAAAGTTGTGCCGATAGAGGTGGATAATTAACCAATGGAGATTAGAGTCAACATTACAAAGAAAATACTCAGAAATCCAAAACCAACAAAGATGGTATTTGATATCGAGCATAGACGAATAGAATGAGAGCGAGAAAGTATGGTAACAACAAGAGAAAACTCAAACATATGGCGTCATGAAGCGACCTCAATCTTGTAGATCTAAGTAAGCATTTTACCATCTTCATTAGCCTTATTAGTGCTAATGAATATCTAGCATTAGGGGTGTCAGTAGGGTCGGGTTGACCCGAGCCGAACCCGAACGGGATAAGGCTTATCGGGTCGGGTTAAATCGGGTTAAAAAATCTTGTCGGGTTATTTTGACCCGGACCCGATAACCCGATAGTGTTATCGGGTCGGGTTAGGGTTAAATAATTTATGTTATCGGGTCAACCCGAAAATCATTTCTTTATTTTTTAAATAATACTGTAATTTTTTAGTAGCCAGGCGCTTCAAATTTAGCCATTGTTTCTCGTGTAGTGTCCCCTGTTTAATTCATGGTCACAGTCATCCCATATTCATTTCATTCGTATCAATCCTACACGTACGTGTAAACAAAACATGTTAAAAGGAAACAATTTAATGGGGTCAACAAGATTAATGGTTATTTACATCATATCCCTTAATTCAAGCAAAAATATTCCTTAATTCAAGCAAAGATATTCGGTCAACGAATAATAGCCACACAATAATTGTTTTCCCTCTTTAAGCCCATTGTAGTTTTGTATAAATAGTGGTTGTTCTCTGCATTGTAAATTAATCAATCAATAGAATAAAAACACTATTCTCAATTCTTATCAATTTTTATCAAAACAATCGTTATATTGCATCACACAGATAACTAAAAGTTGCATATGAACTTGGTTAAGAACGATAATGATTAATAAGAAACATTAAATTTCAACTTCATTCAAAGTATAGTTATAACTTAGAACTAAAAGCAAAAGCAGTAAACTAAGTATAATATCCAGATCTAATAATTTGGCTGAATATAAGTTACTCAAAACAATCGTTTTTTTTCTGTGTTTTTATATGTGTCTTTTAATGCAAATGATGTGGTGCAAACATGAACGTACCATATTAATTACTAATACGTAGTATAACTTTTTATGATGTAGATAAGTAGCCAAGTTAATGCCAAAGTACTGGTTGCCATAATCTTTATAAAATGAAAAATCCATGTTATGAATGAGGAGATTGAAGAAACTGATATGTTTAAGGTGTCATATTTATTACTAATGTCTTAAAGTAATTACAAATAATTACTAATGTGTGTCTGATTTGGAAGAAAAAATGGCGAGGCTTGTAATCTTATATTTGAGTAACTTATATTCAGCGAAATTATTAGATCTGGATATTATACTTAGTTTGAAATTTAATGTTTCTTATTAATCATTATCGTTCTTAACCAAGTTCATATGCAACTTTTAGTTATCTGTGTGATGCAATATAACGATTGTTTTGATAAAAATTGATAAGAATTAAGAATAGTGTTTTTATTCTATTGATTGATTGATTTACAATGCAGAGAACAATCGCTATTTATACAAAACTACAATAGGCTTAAAGAAAGAAAACAATTATTGTGTGGCTATTACTCGTTGACCGAATATCTTTGCTTGAATTAAGGAATATCTTTGCTTGAATTAAAGGATATGATGTAAATAACCATTAATCTTATTGACCCCATTAAATTGTTTCCTTTTAACACTCCCCCTCAAGTTGAATAGTGAGATTTCCAAAATTCAACTTGCCCAAACACTCCTGTAAGGTTCTTTCATTAACAACTTTTGTTAAAATATCGGCGAGTTGTTCTTGTGACCGAACAAACGGAAGTGTGATGACCTCTGCTTCTAACTTTTCTTTGATGAAGTGTCGATCTATTTCTATATGCTTTGTTCGATCGTGTTGTACTGGATTTTCTGAAATTTGGATGGCTGCTTTGTTGTCACTCATGACTTTGCTAGGTTCTTGTGGTGGATATCCTATCTCGGTTAGTAGCTTTCGTATCCACAACACTTCAGTTATCCCCCTTGCAATCCCTCGGAACTCGGCTTCTGCACTTGAAAGGGCCACCACTTTCTGTTTCTTGCTTCGCCACGTAACAAGGTTCCCACCAACTAAGGTAAGGTAACCTGAGGTTGATCTTCGGTCTCCTTTATCTCCTGCCCAATCTGCATCGGTATACAATTGAGTTTCTAAATGCCCATTTTGTTTGAACAAGACTCCATGCCCCGTCGTTCCCTTAAGATATCTTATAATTCTTAAGACTGCTTTCATGTGAGCCTTTTGAGGTTGATGCATAAACTTACTTACCACTCCCACAACATGTGCTATATCGGGTCGGGTGTGTGAGAGATATATTAGTTTTCCTACCATTCGTTGGTATCTTCCTTTGTCAGCCAAGCGAGCTTTTTTCTCCATATAAAGCTTCTGATTCATAATCATTGGAGTGTCCACTGGTTTGCAATCAACCATACCGATCTCTGCTAGTAAATCAAGAACATAGTTCTTCTGGTACATGAAGATCCCCTGTTTTGATCTTAGAACTTCAATCCCAAGAAAATATTTGAGTCTTCCAAGGTCTTTCATTTCAAATTTTGTGAACAAGTTCTTCTTTAGTTTGGTTATTTCTTCTTTGTCATTTCCTGTAATAATCATATCATCAACATAGATTATTAGGCAGGTTATGAGATTGCCTCTTTGTTTGAGAAATAATGTATGATTTGAGTTACTTTGTTTAAACCCATAATGTTTCATGGCTAAGGTGAACCTCCCAAACCATGCTCTAGGGGACTGTTTTAATCCATAAAGGGATTTTTTTAGAAGGCATACTTCTCTTTCTCCAAAATTGTCTGTGAATCCACGTGGAGCTTCCATATAAATTTCCTCTTTTAGCTCTCCGTGTAAGAAAGCTTTCTTTACATCAAACTGATGTAAGGGCCATCCTTTATTTGCTGCTATGGAAATAAGAACTCTGATTGTATTAATTTTTGCAACCGGAGAAAAAGTTTCAGAGTAATCAATTCCATATGTTTGTGTATAGCCGTTAGCTACTAATCTCGCTTTGTATCTTTCAATTGTACCATCAGGTTTGTATTTAATTGTAAACACCCACCGACACCCGACAGTTTTCTTCCCTGGCGGTAAGACACGTTTCTCCCATGTGTTGCTCCTACCAGTGCTCCAACAACAGTTATTGATTGCATCTTTCCAATGTTTTGATTTTAAGGCTTGTTCCGTATTAGCAGGGATTTCATCAGAATACATAGATAAGGCAAAAGCCTTGGCTTTCTCGGATAGATTTCCTTTGGCTATATTAGCAATTGGATATCTACTTCCTCTGGACACCTTTTCTAGGGAATATCTTTTCGGTGGAACTCCTCGATTTGCTCTTGGTGGCAATACATATCTTCCCGATGTGTCTTCTTGTGTGGGAAAGTTCACTTGCTCTTCCATATGTTCATTTTGCTCTACGTTAGTGTCATTTTGAGTGGCAAACATCTCCTGTTCTTGTATACTCTCACCTTGTCCTGATGTGTTATTAGTAGTTTTAATAGGTTCGGACTTAAGTGAAAGAGTGGAGTGATTACTTACCTCACGGTATCAGGTTAGGGAGCTTTCTTGGCGTCCCACTACGTTTGGGTCTTCAGGTTGGTTTGGTGTAGAGGAGAACTCATTCTGTGAATTGGTTCCTTCCTCCTTCATGTGTACCATAACTCAACCAACTAAGTGTGTCGATACATTCTCTCTCCCCCTGACCACTGTGTTGGGAGGAGTAGAAATACTTGGTTTCAAGAAAATCATAATTCATTGTGGTGATCATGTGACGAGTTTTTGGATTATAACACCTATATCCTTTTTGATTTACTCCATATCTCACAAAAACACAGTTCTCGGCACACGGATCAAGTTTATCACGATATGATTTTGGAATATGAGCAAATACCGTACATCCAAAAACTTTAGGTTCAAGGGTAAGCACTTGCGGAAGTGTATGGTACTCAGAAAGTGTTTCTAATGGGGTTTTCATTTTTAGGATTTTTGTAGGAAGTCGGTTGATCAAGTAGGTGGCAGTGGCTAGAGCTTCTGGCCGAAATTTTTTTGGAGCATTGGATTCAATTATTAGAGCTCTAGTCATTTCTAACAAAAGTTTATTTTTCTGTTCAGCGACGCCGTTTTGTTCCGGGGTATGAGGACATGTGGTTTGATGAACTATCCATTTGGATTGAAAAAATAGGTTCATTTGTGAGTTCATATATTCTCCACCATTATCTGACCTAACAACTTGGATAGATTTTTGGAATTGTGTTTGAATCATGGCATAAAATGCAGTGAATCTATCATATACTTCAGCTTTATTTTTCAAAAAATAAATCCAAGTCTTCCGGGTGCAATCATCAACAAATATTACATAATACCGGAAACTTTATCCCCCAATAACAGGGGCAGGACCCCACACATCCGAATGAATTAATGAAAAAGGTACTTTAACTCTAGTATTACAAGGTTTAAAGGTTTGTCTGTGGCTTTTAGCTAATATGCAAGTTTCACAAAAGATTAGTTTATTCAAAGGAAAAAGTTTAGGAAACAGAGTATGCAAATATCTACCGGAAGGATGTCCTAGTCTTCTGTGTCATAACCATGATTCTCTTTCACTTGTTCCATGAGCTAGCATCACAATTACACTTGTAGTTAATTCATAGACGTAATACAACCCTTGTCTTTCAGTTCCACGCCTAATGATCTCTCCCGTCCTGATATCTTGTAAGATACAAAAGGTGGGTTGCATGATAACTGAGCAATTCAGCTCTTTTTTTACATGACTTATCGATAGGAGTTTATGTGATAGAGCTGGAACATAAAGACAATTAGAGAGCTTAATTGTCGGTGAAATTTCAATAGTTCCCCCATTTCTTACATTCATTTTTTCTCCATTTTCCGTGTGTATATATGATTTTGTTAGTTTAGTTGATGTAGCAAAATATGATAAATCATAAGTCATAGTATCTGTAGCTCCACAATCAAATATCCATGACTGTTTTTGATTTATATTATAATTTTGAGTTGTGCTCATTGAGATGGATCCGTCTTCTTCATTAACTGTCGTTGCCGCCATCCCCCCAAGTCCAGTGAAATTTTTTCGATCAGTACCGGTGTTGGCAGCGGAGGCTTTGCCTCTTTCCAGTCCTTGATTCTTGTTGCCCTTCTTGTGGCCATCATTCCACCAATCGGGGTAGCCAATTAGCTCGAAACACTTATTTGTGGTATGCCTCGACATACCGCAATTACCACATGTTAGGTGAGTTTTGTTTTGTTTAATGTCATTAGCCTTGACATGAAGGTTGAAAGTGTGTAGTTTGTCTCCAGACTTGGTAGCTTCTCCGAACATGGTAGCTTGAATCGAGGATTTGAATAGGTTATGCAGTATACGATGAGCAGACCTGCTCTGATACCATGATAAAAATTGATAAGAATTGAGAATAGTGTTTTTATTCTATTGATAGATTGATTTACAATGCAGAGAACAACCGCTATTTATACAAAACTACAATGGGCTTAAAGAGGGAAAACAGTTATTGTGTGGCTATTACTCGTTGACCGAATATCTTTGCTTGAATTAAGGAATATATTTGCTTGAATTAAGGGATATGATGTAAATAACCATTAATCTTGTTGACCCCATTAAATTGTTTCCTTTTAACACCATAAACATAGAAAAACCTTCAACTAGAAAGTAAATAAAATTAGCTACTCATGGTAAAGGAAGAAATCACAACTATTGAATGATGAGCTCTTCTTCTTTTATCTTCAATTGTGTTTCTGTGTTTTTGTTGTTGAGAGTCGGTCTCCCCTTCCAGGTCTGCAACACCTGGTGTTTTTGTAGGCCATGTTTCCTTTTGATTTCCCATGATGCCACGATCTGCTACCTGGTCACTTTTTCAAACTTGATGCCACGATCTCCCCATATGCCTTCTGAACCGACCCTTTCTTTTTGCTATCTCAAAATCACATTCTGCTCCTTTTTTTTTGTAGATTTGAGCTAAAGTACAATGAGGCCCCTTGACTTGAAAGCTCTTGCCCATTAAGACCTCATACTTATATAGACCTGAAAAAAAGACGAAAGTGTATGAGGTATTTTAATTTCTTAAAACCTACAATAGCACATAAAGAAGTAACATTCTGTAATTTTCCATATTAAACATAAAATGCAATTATAATCTATCACTTAACACCATATCACTAATAAATCATAAGGGAATAAGTATGAATAATATGTACATTACGTACTTAACAAAACTCATATAATAAAAGACACCAAAATGGTTAAAACAATTGGGTGTGACATTTGCCAATGACAATTTTAAGTGTAAAACCAAAATTTCAAACTTCCACTTGACCAGCTATTTAAATTGTGTAGAAAAAAGAAACTTTTTTTCTGTTATTCTTTATTTAGCTATCATAAAAGAGAATTTATTTTAGTAAAATATAAAGTTCCCTTAATGCTATGACAAAGTTGTGTTTTGATGTCATTATTTTAAAACATCGACGTGGGTTACAAAGTTGTGTTAAATAGGATAGTAAATCAAGTCTATTTGGATTGAATGGATATGTGATCTTAAAATGGCCTTACAAAATGTAACTTTTTGGAATTTGTATTTTTTTCTAGCTTCTCTCTAACTATCAATAATATTTCGCCTTTCCAGAAAATCAATATAATCAAAGAGTCTTAGGTCATAGAAATGCAAATTTTCCTAGATGAAAGACTGATGATTGAGTGATATAGTCATGGCGAAAATCTTGCAAGTTTGTGTCCCACATTTTATGCACCGTTATATTGTTTGTCATACAATCATAATTGTATATGAAAAATTTATACTGTTCTAATGATGTTATCATGAAGGTCATTTTCTATATAACTTTACATTTTCCTTTTGTATATATCAATCAAAGACAATGTTGGTAATTCAAATTCGAACAAATGTAGCGGAAGCTTTATTTAAATAACAAAATTCTTATTCAAAGGGTACCAAACACTAATTCAAAATGTACAAAGGAAGCTAATACTAATGATCCTTATATATAAGAAATTAAACCCTAACCGTCAAAGAATAATTTCCTAATTCTAAACAAACTCAAACTTGTAAGACAAGTCAAACAAATTACAGAATTTACCAAACAACCCTTAACGTCACCTTCTAACAGACATAGCTCATATGTTACATTTGGTTGAAACCATACATATCCTCCTAACAAGAGTCAAATTTCTTTAGGAATGTCTGAG
>BQNB010151213.1:0-15930 GCA_026074375.1 Tanacetum coccineum
ATTAGTACTGTTATTGTCAATAAAGATTTTAGTATGCATAAAATTGTACCTATAATCAAGTAGTTGATTCTGAATCCAAAGCACTTTTCTACAACAACTTGAAGCAACCACATATTCAGCTTCTGTTATGAAATTTGCAACCATTGTCTGTTTCTTGCACTGCCATGATATTAATCTACATCCAAGAAATTGACAACCTCCTGTTGTAGACTTCCTATCCAAGCTTGCTCTAGCATAATCACTATTAGTGTATGCTACCAAATAAAAAGGAGAATCTTTTAGATACCAAAGGCCCAATTTTTGTGACCTTTTAAGTACCTAAGCATCATTTTTACAGCATAAAGATGTGAAACCTTTGGATTGACTTGGTATCTAGCGCAGACACACACTGCAAACATTATGTCAGGTCTTGAAGATGTAAGATACATCAATGAACCAATCATTGACCTATACATATGAACATCCACTTCTTCACCATCCTCATCCTTGAGCAGAGGCTTTTGAGTTTCCATTGGTGTGCTTGCAGTCTTGACTTCTGTAAATCCAAATTTCTTTAAAATTTCAACAACATATTTATATTGACTAATAAATATGCCATCCTTCTTCTGCTGCACTTGTAATCCCAAGAAGAATGTAAGTTCTCCCATAGAACTCATTTGAAATTTCTTATGCATCAACTTCTCAAATGCAATGCATAGCTCCTTCTTTATTAAACCAAAGATGATATCATCCACATAAATTTAGACCAGCAAAATATCACCTTTGTGCCTTTTGATGAATAAGGTCTTGTCAATTTTCCCTCTTTAAAACCCATTGTCCAACATATATGTTGACAAGGTTTCATACCAAGCTCTAGGAGCTTGATGTAGTCCATATAGTGCTTTTTTAACCTTGTATACTCTATTAGGAAAGTCTGAATCTTCAAATCCTGGTGGTTAACATACATACACCTCTTCTTTAATCTTCCTATAGAGAAAAACACTTTTTACATCCATTTGATACACTACAAAATCTTTAAATGAAGCATAAACTAAAAATAGCATAATTGCTTCAATTCTTGCAACAGGGGCAAAGACTTCATCATAGTCAATTCCTTCTTCTTGTGTGTACCCTTGAGCAACCAATCTTGCTTTATTTCTTATCATAATCTTCCTCTTTCATCTTTTTATTTCCTGAAAACCATTTAGATTCCAATAGCCCTTTTTCATTTGAGTAAATCCACTAATGTCTAAACTTCTTGTATGAATTGTAGAAGCTCTTCCTGCATAGCCTCTATCCAGCTTGGATCCTTTAATGCATGAATTACCTTTTTGGTTCTTCTTTGTGATAAAATGGAAAGCAAAACAAGCAGTTTTGAAGTCTTTATGGTTTGTCTCTTTGTTTGAATAGTATAACAGACCATTTCCTTCAAATTCTTTGACATCTTTCTTGTTTGTGTAGCTGATTGCAAATCTCCAATCACTTGATCAAGGGGTATGATCTTTATTGTTCTCTTGTAGTTGGATTTAGGACTGACTCTTGGATGTTGTATCCAAATTGTTCATACCATCAAATTTGCCTAAGTGATTTATGGTATTGAGAATGGTAACAGGACACCCAAATGGTCTCATAAAACTTAAAGTTGGTGTTCTACCATGAAAAAGTTCATATGGGGTCTTGTTATGAGGCTTAACTACTAACACTCTATTTTGCACATAGCAAGCAGTATTGTTGATCTCAACGAATATATCTTTAACTCCTTAGCTTTTAAGGTTTAGTACCTTTGGATAAATCCAAAACTACTAAGAATGAAACTTTGATTAAATGATATAAACTATGCGGAATCTAGTTTATATCACTAAGAAGTATTCTCAATGAAACAATAAAGTATGTATTGACACAATGATTTAATCAACACAATAAGCTTCAATATATTAATACGATCACTCTGACTTACTAATAGGGTTTACAACCTTGAAGCTATATACTCTATGGAAAACTGAGATGGAAAACTTATATCTAACTTCACGACCTAAGATCCCCTTTTATACACCAAGGAGTCCTTTACAAGATAACTACAAATCTTTTGAGATCTTCTATAATTCTAAACATATACATATCTTTCTATCTTTATAGAATATACACCATAAATAACTCCATGCTTATCTTCTCACACGTCTTAGTCTTCATGCAAACTTCAAACCTTCGACAGTATTAAGTTGTTCACTAGTAGTATAAACAAACACTAGCAGTACTAATATTATACTGGCAGTACTAACTCAGTTAGTACTGTTAGTTCTATTTCTAACAGTACTAATCTTTGAAGATTTATTCCCAACAAGTATTAACTGCTTCTGCCCAAAAAGTAGTTGGCAACTTAGAATCAGCTAGCATAGTCCTAGCAGCCTCAATTAGTGTCCTATTCCTCCTCTCAGCAACTCCATTTTATTGAGGAGTTCTAGCTATACTAAATTGTCTCAAAATACCCTTCATTTCACAAAACTGATTCATTTCTCTGTTTTTGAATTCAGTCCCATTATCACATCTAATCACCTTAACCTTGTGATCTACTAGATTTTCTATCCCAGTTATAAAAGACTTAAGAATGCCACTAGTCTCATCCTTAGTAGCTAGAAAGAAAACCCATGTAAACCTACTATAATCATCTGTGACAACTAGGCAATACATTTTCTTCATAAGGCTTTTTACAAATGTTGGACCAAACAAGTCCATATGCAACAAATGTAAAGGAAGACTGATTGAGTTCTCTGTTTTGGACTTACAAGAGGCTCTGTGCTGCTTTCCCTTTTGACAAGCAACACAGGTTTGATCATTTTCAAAAAGTTTGGAAGGTAAACCTCTTACAAGATTTCCCTTAACCAATTTATTCATGGTTTTAAAATTTAAGTGACCTAGCCTTCTATGCCAAAGTTTAGATTCATCAGATGTGGCTTTTGCAAAAAGGCAAGTTAAACCTCTTTTAGGAACTATGTTCTTTAAATCAACACTATACATATTGTTCTTTCTAGGAACTCTAAGTAAAACTTGACTTTCATCAATTAACTTAAAGTTTGGAGATAAAACAATACATTCAGTGTCATTAAAAAGAACACTATTCTTTTTATCACACATTTGTGAGACACTAAAGAGATTAAACTTTAACTCTCTCACAAAATACACATTTTCAAAATCTAGATTACCAGTTTTAATGGTACCTTTTCCTGTGATTTTCCCTCCTTTGGGGTTCCCTCCAAAAGCAACATATCCTCCATCTATCTCTTCATAGTCTGTAAGATAGGACATGTTCCCTGTCATGTGCCTTGAGCATCCACTATCAATCACTCCTTGATCCTGTAAATCCATTTGTGGATTGCCCTGCACATTAGATAAGAAAATCAGTTTCTTTTGGGGACCCAAGCCATCACTGACTTGGATCTGCCTTGTGCATCAATATAATCAAACTTTTTTAGGGTAATTGATGCACTGTTGTGTTTAGAAACATGGTCTAAAAATTTAGTCTTTGGTTTCCAAACCCAACAAGCTAAGTCCTTAACAACATTAAAATTGATTTCCCTTAACAACATTAACTACTGCTTTTGGCCTAGCAGTATTAAATTGAATGTGTAGTTTTAAAAATATATGACATTGGTCTAGCATCATTCACTGTTGTTTTTGAGTGAGCAGTATTAACTGATACTAAGCCAGACTTCATTAGTACTGCTCTTGGAACTATGTTCTTTTTGGCACAGGGGTGAGTCTTTTTAGCAAAGTTTTGATGATTCACCCTTTGAGTATTGTTCCAAACAGGTTTTACCATCCTTTGATTTTGAAACTGTTTTTTATGGTAATTGCAAGCAACTTGCAAATGATCAAAGCTTCCACACACATAACAGGTGATAACCAAACTTTTTAGGGTTAGATTATAATTCAATTATAATATAGTATAATAAGAATTCCGAAAGATTCAAATCAATTGCTTTTACCAAAGCAATATCAAAAATCCCCCGGGTCGTCTCCCAATGAGGTGCGAATTGAAAATCGAGAACGTTCGTGATCGCGTTTTTGAATGGTTCAGGATTTTTAGAGTTGGTTTTCTAATTTCGATAATTAAAATGCAAAAACGATGAAAGAAAACATAAAAATGAAAGCTAGAACGGATTTAAACCTAAAAACGAGAACGAGATTCGAAACCCGTTCTTAAAAAAACCAAAATGAGAAATTTTAACCCTACGGATGCAAATTTAATTTTCCTAAGTGCAAAATGATAAAAGAAAATTTTCTAAAAAAGAATTATATTTTTTTTTAACTTTTTTATAATTTATTATGAATTAAAATCTGTTTTGAAAAGAAAAAATGATTAAAAATAGTAAATGATTTTGGAAAATTCTGAAAAAATACAGAAAAGTAGCTAAAAGTATGCTTGATTTAAGAAAAATAAAACAAAGTTCCCAGCTTATCCCAATAAGCTAAAATAAGCAGAAAATGGCTTATGGGCTATTTGGGCTAAATAAGGTTAAAAGGAAAATGTGTGCAAAGATAGGCAGAAAAGACCCAAGGGCGCTTTTGGTAGTAGAGAGTGTGTGTGGGACGTTTGTGTTAAATGGGGAGGTCCAGGGTTCGAATCCTTGGCCTCCCTTTTTGGAAAAATGTATTTTTCTTAAAAAAAACTTATAAAACAGACAAAATTAAGCAAACTTAAAAAAGACAATTTTTTTATAACTCATAAATAAGCTGAATAAAATCAACTAAAAAAGTAGCAGTTTTAACTTTTTTATACTAAGCCTAAAAAGTGCTAAATTGTTGGCTATTTTTATGGCAAATAAGTAAAAATAGATGGGGCACTAAACCTAATAAGCAAATGCAAACAAAGATAAGTAAGGACAATAAGCTAGAACAAGTAGAAAAAGCAAATAAGCACAAGGGCTAACACTGCATACCAGCTGGCCAGGGACACTCTTTGGGTTTATTTTTAAGCACCAAGAAGGATCTTTATGGGCTAGTGGGGTATACTAGCTTAAAGCTTGACCAAAGATCTTTTAAAATCAGTAAAGAAAACAAAGTTTTAAAACAAATAAGCCACTAGAAGGGCTTATGAAAAGTGCAGGTCAGACAGCAAGCTTGGTTCTTTTGGTTTTCTTTAAAAAACAAATGGGCTTATGCAGGCACAAAATAAGCTAGAAAAATAAGCTGAAAATTAAAAGATAAGTTAAAACAGATAAAGCTTGACACTAAAGGAGCTTATGCTCTTAAATTAAGCAGCTAAAAACAACTATGACTAATCTAAATTTAAAATGAAAAAGGACTTTTTAAAGCAAAAATGCTTGACAGATTTTAGACAAAACAAAAGGAAGACTTAAAAGACACTTAGCTACTCTACTTTGACACTAAAAGAGACAACAAAGCAAGACTCAAAAGATGGTTTAAGAATCCTTAACCAAATAAGCACTTATAAATTGTTTGTCACCATAGTTTAAAAGACACTTATAGGAAAAACTCAAAAACAATCATTTAGAACTAAAAACCTTTAAAAACAGATTAAAAATAACTAAAAAAAGGTTGTACAAGATTTCCAAGAGACCCAAAGTGTTTTTCACATAAATTGACCTGTTTGACCCCTTATGCCAAACACCCCTTTAAAAATGAAAAGTCAATTTACAAACTGATTAGCAAGGATTTAAGTTGAGATTTTGAAAAACAGATTAATAACAATGACAAATAAGCACTAAAGAGTAACAAAAACACAATAATAAGAACTGACAACAAGCAAATAAGCATAAGCAGATTAAGAGGCAAATAAGACAGTTTTTAAAGCAAACTTAAAATAAATAAGCATTAAACAACATAAATAGCAAAAATACAGTTAATAACGATAAAAGCAAGAATAAGCATAAAATAAGTAAATGAATAGTAAAATGCAAAAATTGGAAAAAATAGACTCATAATTATCCTTTGCTTTTGGCAAGAGTATAAGCTCTCAACAGCTTATAAACCAATCTTATAGCTTCCTAAGAAGCACTAAACCCATGGCCATCCAAGATTTACCATGCTCCTTGCTTTTCTTGGACAGATTTTTATGATTTTTTTGGATATTTGATATTTTTTTGGACAGAAAATGAAATAACCTTTCAAATAGGCTTTTAATGTCTTAAAAGCTTATAATAGAGCTTAACAAACAGTATTTAAAAAAACAAGTAATTTAAACGACAATAATTAAAGTAAAACTGTAAATTGCATAAAATTAAATGACAAGTAAGTTAAAGACAAAAATTAATTGACAATATATTAAAATGACAGAATTAAAATGGTACAAATTTAGGTTAATACAAACGAATGGACTTAATACTAAAATTTGACAAAAGAAAAATGAGCTACAAGAGTCCTATTTATGCTAAGGGTCTTCATACTTGGTCTTCTTGTGCTTCTTTACTAATGAGCTCAGGACTTGTGTTTCTTGTGTGAGGTAAAAGCCATAAAGCCATCCTGTCCATCCATTCATCTTGGAGCCCAAGGTCATAGATCTTAACCCTTGATTTTCCCTATCCAATGAAAACAAAGGGGATTGCCAAGGTGGCATGAACCCATGTGAAGTGGGTAAGGAAAGTGACAGGTTTGGAGGGAGGTGAATAGTAAACGAGGTGGGGGAAAGGGACAGGGATGATTAAACAGTGGTTGGGTTTGTAGTTGGCGGGAAAAATGAGTTTTAAAAGGTTCACAGGGTACAAAGTTTAGATAATTGGCAAATAAGCCCTTGAATTTTGGATCATGCTATTGCAGATGGCATCCTTCGGGGTGATAATTCTTTTTAGGGTAGGCAAAAAAAGCCCTCACCAAGTGTATGGAACGTTGCAATTAGTCCTTTTGGCCTAACGGCAGATTAGATATAAAAGAGGTTATAGAGCTAACACAGTTTAATGCAAATGGTTTATACATTGGTCTTGGACCGGTTTATTTTAAAAAAGGAATTGGGCCTTTAATAGATAAAAGGCTTATAAGACTTTGACATTAACCCTTAATGGGCTGCCCCGGCCCATTAGATGGGTAAGGGTGGCCCATTAATAATTTCTTCGGATTAAGCTACGGTCATTGACTGTTTGACTTTGACTTGTCGGATGTGACTTATACTTTAGACTGGTTGACTTTTGACTATGGCTTGTCCACAGCTTCCATTTTTGGTTGCTCGGATTTGTCATTTTTATTTTTGGCTTTGTTTTTCGTCCTTTTGTCGGATATCCGCTTCCTGCACAATCTAACGAAAAAACTGACCCATACAATGTTTTTTGTAACTATTGTCTTTTTGCATTAAGTCCGATTTTAATTAAATGTGGAAAATGGTATGTGTAATTAAGCACATACCAAAATCCCCCATACTAAACTATTGCGTGTCCTCACGTAATGTTATAAGTAAGCACTTAGAAAACTAAGACTCTTAATCCCCCTCGACTAATAACCTCAAAAAGTAGCTAAGTGTTCATCAAGGGGAATGAAAGAATCATAGTTTAGAAAAGCCCCGTTTTAACCATTTTTAAATGTATTCACTTATTCCTACACATATTTTTGTTCTTTTCATTTTTCTCATTTTTTGTACTTTTCATATTAAGTAACTAACTAGAACGTTTGACTTTCGTTATTTTATAAATTTTAGGGATCATAGAACAAGATGCATTTCAATCCTAAAATGCCCCTAAAAACGATAAATTCATCGTTCCCGACTTTTCACTTATTCCAAACCAAGCTTAAAACGAAATCATCGTTAAGTATAAGTAAAGATGCTAACACTACTCATATTTGCAACTTGTGAACTTTTCACTCCCGATAATTATTATATATTAGGTGAATGTGCCATTTCGAATTTCAACCATGGATCAACGTTTTGCAAAAATCTATTCTTCACGTTCCACCCGAGAATAATGAGTTTGAAGGCCTCACAAAGACTAGTATCGGGACTCACAGACCTTTGGTTTCAAAAACTCTTAGGTTTCTCGTATATATATAGCTTATTTAGAAAAACTTAAAAGAAAATAGTCTTAGTTCAAAAGCATATTTAAATTTAAGAAAAAAAGATTTTCCTTATATTTTTTAATTCACATTTATTACACTTAATTTAATGACACATCCATTAAACTAATGAAATCCTCGACCTTTTAGAAGGCTGCAATATCGGTTGTGAGCAGGCAAGATGCAGCAAACTTTTATCAGTCTCGGATTATTATTCTTACTATGGGCCTTTTTTAGAAGGCTGCAACATCGGTTGTGAGCCGGCAAAATGCAACAAACTTTTATCAGCCCACAGTTTATAATTATTACTCATTTTTTTCATTTTTTTTACTTTATATTACCACGATATAGAGAAAATTTTGTTTTAGAAAATTTAAGTATAAATTTGAACTAAAATTATTGATATCGACTATGCTTCAAAAATTGTTGATTTAATTTTCAAAAATAGTACGTATTATTAGTCCGGTTAGAAGCTTATGAGAGAAAAAGCCACAAATTACACACATGAGCTCTTAAGATTTCCAAATAATCCTTGTTTAGCATCCAACTCATACTTAACTCTATCATTTTTCGTTCTTCGCAATCCGCGAACGCTTAGTCTAAAAGTTAAGGAACAAGCTAGTAGGCTCAATACGCTCGAATTCAATGCAAAATTTACTTCTTATTCTAACCAGCAGGAAAGTCAAAATTTGTGACTAAACCAGTTATTTTATTTTGAAAATTACTTTAAAAAATTTTTCATTTTTTGAATGACAAAACACTTATTTTATTTTTGAAAATTTTTAAAATTTTTTCATTTTTTTGAAATTTTGGTGGTAAAAACGGGATTACGTGAAAACAACGACTGCAGGCATAATCAGATCGATAGATCCCCCCATACTGGAATTAAACATTATCCTTAATGTTTTAAGAATGGTCTCTACATAAATCCTAAGCCATTTATTAGGTATGCTTAAAGATAAACGTTAGTCGATAAGATTTGGATATTGGATTCCCAAATGAAGCTGAGGATGTGAAGCTCTTGTGATCGAAGGACAAAACCGCGAGCATGAGAGGCTTCAAAAATCTGAGAAATCCTAGACAATAAACTACAAAACACGGAAAATGGAAGAGGCGAGCCTCACACAACAAAAAAAACACTTATTCATTACTACATAACTACCATACTACTACTACGATTATACTTGGATAAGTATGGGTTGCCACCCACGAAGCGCTTGTTTTAGGTCACTTAGCTTGACCCAATTCCCCCATACTTGAGCTTGTCAAGAGAGATAGAAATGGAGACACTGAACATCCAAGTGAGGAATGTTCTCTCCATATGAGCAAAGAAAAATCTCCATCGGGCTTTCAAGAATTTTAATGACTTTGAAAGCTTTAGGGCCCCGATGAGATAATTTCGGGAGAAGATAAGTATGAACTCTTTTAGAAGTGAGAATCCCGGGGTTGAAAACTTTTTCTTCATTCTCGGATGAAAACGAGAGTAAAATTCCGAGCCCGGGAACTTCTTTGTGGAACGGAAGTTCATAAAGAGAAAGAGGGGGATATGAATCCTCAAGAATTAAAGAAGCATTAGTGGCCTTTTTTACATTCTTTTTCGGTGTTGCACAGTTGGTGACTTCAAAGAGGCTCTTGGTTTCTATTGTTGGGTTATCAAATATCCCTCCACCAAATCCATTAGTGAAATCCCCCGATATCGGGTTCACTATAACAAAAGAATGATTCATAATCTGGAAGAGAATAAATCAGAAGGTGGGACTCCAACTATAATCTCTTCCGATTAAAGGCAAAAAGTTTCAGATTTCGGGTAAGACTTATCAATAGGTGTTAGTCTCTCCATAAAAAGTTAAGAGAAGTGGAGGAGAGGACTTGGTCACCAAATCGGAGATAAAGTGGGATTATGCTTTTATATGCTTCAGATCTTAGCAATTTGAAGATTGACATTACAATAATTTTTCTTATGAAGTATTTCGTCTTTGATTATTAGAAAAAGAATATCAGTATCAATCCCTCTAACTCCCGGGATAACAATCTCCACACACCTCTAAGCTGACGAGCTCAGGATCGGGAGGCAATGCATCGACATAATCGATGTCTTCACTGTAGGGAGAATCGTCATGACTCGAAGAATAATCATTGTTGGAATCGATGAGAGTTTCAGAATCATCTTTAAGAGTTTTCGGAGGGCGAGGAAAAGAGTTATCATACATCAAATTTTTAATAAAACGAATATCTCCCTTCGGATCAAAGTCAGCTTTAACAATTCTCGGTTGAATTGGCGCGATAAGAGTGAATTCACCAGCAAACCCCTCGAGAAGGAAATCAATATAGGAAGCAAGATATCACGTTATACAACAATTAAGCACGGATTCAATTAGACTAGATTCAGCATTAAAATGATCATTACCATTTCCCGGTGGAATTGAAATGATATCATCTAACACCTCATCCTTTTTCGGAGAAGAATCATCACAAATGGACAAATCACATTCATCTTCAAATATACCATCGGACTCACTTGAGGTATGGGCAAGGTCCTCAACACTAGACTTTATTACTTCGTCCGATTCCATTGCCAGAATAGTGTCAAGATGCTCATCCTCCATTATGAGAGAGTCAACGGGCTCTTAGGTTAATTTAATTATATCGGGTGTGATTGCAAAACTATACGAACAAAGTCCTAAAATAATAATATCTTTCAAGGGAATAGAACTTTCCTCATCATCGTCATTATCGTAGCAAATGAGAATCTTCCAATATCAATCTTTAGCCGCTTGATCTTTCGCAATTCGCTTATCTTCTTCCTTCTTTTGCATATATTGACCAACCATATCACATATGGATGTCATTTGCTCCATAATCTCATTTTGAGAATTGAGAAGCTCATTTTGAGCATTGAAGATTGGAAGATTAACGGTATATTGCGAGGGTTGAAATTGGTCAAAACCAAAAGAATTAGGATCATAGCAAGAATTTTGCTCATGATAATAATCTTTATTCATTGGTTGACATTGGTAAGTTTTATGAGGTCCCCTGCAATTTTCACAACAAAGATATTGTTGTTGAAAACTTTGAAAATTTTATAGGAAATTAAAGTCTTGATTGTAACATGGTTCCGGATTATAGACAAACAGAACTTGAGGTGGAAAATCATGACCATAATAAGCATCGTTCCCACAAAACTCATAAGAATACGTCAGGGGTTGTAGAGGTGGGTTAGGAGAATCATCCACAAAATTAAGATTGGAATCATAAGTGAATGAATCTCCAGAGAAACTTGGCAAAGTTTGTGGGAACTCATCAACGTTTTGATTGTTGCATGGTTCCGGATTAGAGATAATCAAAACTTTCGGTGGACAATTATAGCCATAATGAGCACCGTTCACACAAGACTCACAAGTACATCGTTGACAAAAGATATCGTCTAACGAATCACCACACCCGTAACAACAATGGTGGTCAATATGTGGAGGAATTTATGAAGAATTTTCACCGGGTGCTTGATTGAAAACGAATGGCTCTTGAGGTGCATTAACAACGTTAGTATTGTCATTGAATGACTCGGAAAGAGTCTGGAAGTCTTGGAAGACTTCCTTCAATTTCTTTCGTATAGAGACTTGCGACAATAAGACCTATCAACCGGGGTCTCCACATTAGGAGTGGGGTCGTTGAGAGATTCGGGGTGTTTTATATAGATTACGAACAAGTGCTTGCCAACGAAACCCCCGTTAGACGCATACACATGATTTTATTGTGCAATGCTCACTAGACGAACACTACTTTAAACGTGGAAGGAAGGATCTCGTACGATCATCGTGTGACGGCCATAAGAATTAACAATATTGCGGGTTAAGAAAGAATTAATATGGATAAGAAGAAAAAGAACGTTTATTTTTTTTTGGGTTTAGGTTTTTTTTTAAAAGAGTTCATTTTATTAAAAGACAAAATGAGATTAGAAACTAAACCAATTAATCAACAGCTTCACGGTAGCTCTTTAAAATAAAAACGCACAAAGAGCGGAGGAGCGGGAAAGCGCGAAGCTATTAAAATCCTTCTCCTTTCGGGTCGTAGTTTTCTCGGAACAACCCTCCTTACCCTATTTTTTTTTGTAAGTAGTTTGTTAATCAATTAAGGTGAGTCGTAGTCGCATTTTATTTGTAGTGAACAAAAGGCAAGTTGTTAAATCTTTTGTTGGGAACTTATTAATGATAATGCTTCAGGTTGAATGCTTTTATATTGATGATGATTTGTTTATTCTTTATTTTAGGACAATGTTTTATGTTTTGATTTTCTTGTTTTTATATTACTTAATAAAAGAAAATGAAAAATATTTTTGTATTTTTATATTTTTATAAAGAAAATAACTTCACTAGGAAGGATCTTCAAAACACTAATTGTCAAACGCAACGACAATCGCTTACACTCCTCCCCGGCAACGGCGCCAAAATGATAACCACCTTTTTAGGGGTAATTATATATCAAATAGTATAATAAAATATCAAATATAAAATCCCCACAAGTTAACTTAGGTCAACCCTGTTAGGAAAGGTCACAAACTCTACGAGTATTGATATAAATAATTCCGGGCATGTTGAATCACAGGGTCGTTCTCGTCGAGGCAGTTTTTGCAATGGAAAGTCGAGAGTGGCTCAGAGTTCTGACATTTGATACTTGTATGAAACAATAGTTTGATTGGATTTTTCTATTTTACGGGATATTAAGTTAAAAGGCAAGCTCACATAAAATCGAAAGCAATTACGAAATTAAAACACGGTAAACGGGAACGTTTAGACTTTAAAGCGACTAAAAAAAACTAATTTATCAAATTTAATCCTAAAATGATTTTTTAACTTTTTATAAATCCTAAGTGACTAAAATGCAAGAACAAAGGAAAGTAAACCAAAAACGTACGCAAATAAGTTAAAACACGAAAAAACGTAAACGGGATCCAAACCCTGTTCTTTAAAAATTCAAAATCTAAAAGTTGACCATTTGATCTTTCAGCAATTAAATCCCCGGCTCTTGTGCACTCTTTTTCGTTCTCGTGTCCGTGTTGTCCGGTTTTTTTACCCTTTTTCTTATGCTATTTGCAATATCCATACCTACACAATCACAAAGACAAAACAAGCAATATACAAGCATTTTATGCACAATTTTATCTTTTTAGGGACATTTTGATATAGAAAGGATATGTGATTTCTCACATATCAAGGTTTTTGCTCAAAAAATGCGTCAATTTTGGATCATTTCTTGGTTATAAAGATATGTAATGTCAATTAGAATTTTACTTTGATTATAATTTTTAAGGATCTTTTGCTACTGGTCTTCGTAAAGAAATTTGCATTAGTTAGATCAAATGATCTTAAGCAACTGAAAATGATATTAGGTAAAGAACATTGATAATGAACCTGTTAAAGCTTTAACCACAGTTCATATTGTTTGCACTAGATTTAAGCTATTGATGTTTCCAATTAAGTTTAGATTTCTGTTTCGATAAAAAAAATTTAATTGCTTATACTAGAAACACCCGTGAAGATGTTAAATTTTGGTAATTTTGTTAATGTAATCATAGTTGTACATGTAAGCCTAATGTTTCTTGGTTGACACACTCACAGCCTCAACACCTCAACATGTAAGCATTGATCCTATTCTAATCTTTATTTACATATGCCTTTACTAATTTGTTTGTATTGCAGATATTGATTCAGATATTCATTGTTTGGAGACCTGTCCAAACACGGCTACGTTATATTAAACTAGCAAAGACTTCTATACCCAATACTCTTGCACCCTATGTGTTTCCATTGTTATTGTTACTTTGGTTGATGTATATATGTGCTTTTCTTAACCAAAATTACATTACTTCATGTCAGTAAATGCTCCAGATGGCAAACAAAAGCAGCTAGGCCTTTCTAACATATAAAATGTTGCTCCCAAGCAGCATCCAACTAAGGAAGGAATTGGTCCGTTCGACAACGGCAACATACAAAGGTTCACAATTTGTAACCCATGTCCTATACTCAACTATACAAGACTTTGTCTTTTGCTACCAACAATTTGTCTGCTTTTGTTCCTCTTCCTTCACGGTTTACTTCTTCTAGAATTTCTCCGCACCGACCAGGATTTTGATCGTCTTGCAGGATAGGTTGCCGCATCATCCGTAACAGGTTTGCCTTATGCTATATAAATTGCTTTTCCTATAGTAAGTGCTTTGGTTTTGTAGTTTGTTTCTTGCCCTTAGACTTTAAAATTTTGTGCACACTTATATATCTACATGTAAGACACTTACGCAACTAACTAATAGTCACATCCAAGGTTTGTATGCGTATTGCCTTTGGTTTTGAAACCAACATCCCTATCTTGAGCAGATTCTGAAACTTTGATGTAGCTTCAACCATCTTCTATATGTCATTTACGTGCACAGCAGAATTTTATAGAAGTCAAACCACACCAACGACCACTGCTTCTTGTCATTAGGGCTTGGTGAATATTCGTTCGGGGGTGCATGCGAGAAATCAGCAACAATTCTTCTCACGTATGCAGAATACTTCATAAACCATACTAAGTAAAGTAGTCTACACTACTTCCCCCTGGAAGTTGACATGGTAACATCAAAGTCAACTAAGTCCCGGATGTACACATTTTCCCCCATGATGGTTGCGAACTCTCGGAAGCATCATTGTCGTGTACGCCCATATACTCGAGAAGTTCTTGTCTTAAGCACAAATCTTGAGATCCAAACAAAGCATTACTCTCTTGTCTTCAGAAACCGTAGAGGAGATGAAGCAAGAATCAAGAAAACTTGGTATAATCAAGGTCTTGTATATGAATGTCGTTGAAGAACCTTGAGAATTTGGCTTAGACTGTGAAGTACCTTTGTCTTGAAATGCAGTGAGAATTGCTGATTACATCTCAACCATTAAACTCTTTGGCTAACTTTACCAACCTCGTATTCTGTCGGCTATTGTTGTGATCACTTGTGAAGTAAACCCGATATACCAAACTTGAAAATGAAGTGAAATCCCCCAAATTTGTTACTTAAGCTTGCACTGTTGTGATTGAAGAACGGTGCAAGATTAAATCTATACGTACTCTATACCCTACCGCATAAGTATAAGAAGTACAACACCTCTTGAAATTATCCACATCGACTTCTGCGTGTGACACTGAGTACTACAACGTAACTCCTTTAAGTGATAGTTATCCAGGTCTGCAACCAACCACCCCTGACTGCTGGTAACTAGATAATTCAAGTCTTAATCATAAGCTGTATACGTTCAAGCAAGTCATCAATCGATAGAAAATAGAAGAAAGTCTCGATGATGAAATAAGTAGACGCCTTCGTGAAATCTAACTTCAATCTCAAATAAGGGATACAAAATCAACTCCGTGATCACATGTCATCGTAATCCGAATCTCTAGCCGTTTGTCATTTATCAAATCTCTTCAGAATCGTTTTAGCGTTATGTATCATGTTTGTTGTGTTGTTGTTCATGATAGTTATTGAACTAGGACAAATGTTAATTTTTAATTGTCGTCAAGAAATAAACATTGTCCAGCTCAACGTTGTCGTGAAAGCATTTTTTGTACCCGGCTTAATCATCATATCCGGCCTAATGGAAAATCCATATACTCGGTTATGTCAAGTCCATATCACCCGGCCCATCATTTATAATTAAATGCAATCCATTTCATTTATGCATAAATCCAACCCATTATCACTAAGCTATGACCCGGTCCATACAACAAAAAATGTCATTACCAGACACTACAAGGCCCAATTTGTATCTTTTTGTTATAACGTGGCCTAGCAAGGAAGTCTAAATACCCGGTTGAATTAGGGATATATAATAAATCCATTTGCCCTAATTTATCTCATACCCTAATCATTTATCTCAATTGCTCCGCCCCCATCGTCTTTTATTTCTTCCCAAAGAAAAAAACACAGTTAACAAG
>BQNB010151214.1:0-15930 GCA_026074375.1 Tanacetum coccineum
AGTAACACAAAACAATACAATTTCAACAATAAAAGCTCCAATATTATTATTACAAATAATACGAATACTCTCCTAGTATTAGGGGTACAAAACCTTGAAGCTATAACGATATCAAAACAAAAGATTTCTAGATTGTGATTTTTGTGATATCAAACTCTATACCCTAGGACCTCCTTTTATACACTAAGGAGTCCTAGTCGATTTACAATATATTACAAAAACATAGATTATTCTCAAAGATCTATTCTATAAATAACAATCCTTATCTCATAAGTAATCTTGATCTTCAAGCAATCTTTATCTTTCAACAGTTGTAATCTTTTAGCAGTTGTAATCTTTCAGCAGTTGTAATCTTTATACCAGCAGCATTAACTCTTAATAAGCAGTAGTAACTTATACACCAGCAGCATTAACTGTGTACAAGCAGTATTAACTACTTAGAATATATTCTTCAATCTTTACCAGCAGTACTAACTTTACTCTAGCAGTACTAAAATATACTAGCACTAGTAACTAGTAGTACTAATATACTCTAGCAGTACTAAGTTACACTAGCAGTAGTAACTATGAACTAGCAGTACTAACTACTTAACATATTTTTCATTAGAGTTAATGAACAACACTAAGTTTTACTTAGCAGCAGTTACTCCAAGATCATCAAGAAGTCTTTTAATCCCAACAAAAACTGAATTACAAAACCTTTAATTAGGAAAACTATGTTTCAAAACCTCTTGTTTACGAAACCAAGTCTTACGAAACCTCAAAGGTATGAAACTGTTTCAAACTGTAATACGAAACATCTGTTACGAATCCTTTAGATAGTAAACTATGTTACGAAACTCACATATGAAACCTGTGATATGGAAACTTGAAGTACGAAACCAAAATCAATCTTTTAATACGAATCTCTTGTTTACGAAACCACATATATAAGAAAGCTTCCATAGTCTATGAAACCAAACGGTTACCGAAAGCTCTAATTTATGAAACCTCCCTTCATAAATTTCAAATTGCCTCTATTTTCGTAAAATCCAAAAAATCTCGTACTTTCGTAAATTCTTAGCTACGAAACCTACTAAAAACCTATATATATGATTTTAAGCATTTTAGAGTGATAATATCAATGTTATCTTTTCAAATTGATAAATTTCTATGTTACGGAAGCTATTTTTAGTGTTACGAAAGCTAAAAAATCACTTACGTATGGCAGTTACGAAACCTTGTCTATGATACGAAAGCTCAAAACCGAAATACAAAAGTTATTTTCTCGCCTAAAAATAGTTACCGAAACCTATTTCTGGCTTACAAAAGCTATCAAATCCATAGTTTCCAATCAAACTCAATCTTAAACACGTATTTTTCGTAAACAAGATATTAAACCTATAATTTGATGATTACGAAGCTATAACTCTGCGTTTTAAGATCAAAAATACATCAAATCATAAATCTAAGCCTATTTGTTACCGTCATGCCTATGATTTTTTGTCCTTTTGTTGCCACCATGAAATGGCATGTGACAATCGTCTTATAAGTTGCTTTCAAGATGGATTGTTTTGAAAGCAATTGGTGATCATCTTTTAATCATTATGTTGAAGACATGATATTGATCATGTAGAGGCTTTTGTGGTCTTGGATTACGACTTCCATGTTAAAAGGCAAGAATTGACGATGTTTTAGTTATTAGCCTACTTATGGAAGTAGGAAATGATAAGATCATCATAACTTTGCTAATGCTTCGTCCATGTGTGCTTCTTTTAACCCTTTCGCTGCAAGCGCGGGAAGGTTTCTCATTTCTCCTACACGATGTAGCCGATCCGGCTTATACTTTGTTGTAATCTATCCATCAGTGCAGATATTCTAATTGATATATCTAGAAAAAGTTGCCCTGCTTTCCAGGGGGAGTTTGGATGTTCGACAGCTCAACTGTTTTTTTTGATAATACTTAGTCTCAGTCATGCGAGCGATGATGATAAATCTTTGTGTTTAGTGTGCATGGCTCAAGATATTGGCGGGCACAACGGAGAGTGTGATTTCAGCCATGGCGGCGGGATTGGTAACGCTACCGTAGTAGTTCCGTAAGATGAAGCCTTATTTGTTTTGTCATGTGTATGATATTCTGCCTTTTGTTGCCACCATAGAATGAAGTGTCACATCTTGTCCTACTAAGCTCAATACCAACAATCTAATGGGTAGTCTTGCTTTTCCTCTTTTTAATATGGTTTCATTGTTCATGATCAATTACTAACGTTGTCAAAAACAAACAAATTAAATCATTGCCAGCTAGGATGAAGGTTATGAGTTGTGGAGAATCAAAGGTGGACTTTAATCTGTATTTGTTATTTGGAACTACTCCTTGGCACGGAAGGGGGATGTTGTCGAAGCTGTTGTGCTCGATTAACATATCGTCTCAGATGGTATTTGTTTCATAGTCTAGATGGTCTATAGTTTCTATCATGCATACCAATGAGTTATGTTATGAGCTTCTAAATAAAAACAAATGTCGTTTATTTGATATGTTTAAAAGCTCTTAGGATCTATACAAGTCAAATCCGAAAATAATCTAATACAAACAACACGTTTTGTTACAGTAATAAAATTGAGTATGCAATTGTAGCTTACTATTTTGAATAAAATGGAATATTTAACTGAACACAACACAGTAAAATTACTACAGGTTGTCACTCCGCGTGCTGCACAAATCTGAATCTTACTGTAGTATCATTAGTAACCAACAAATTAATTAAAAACTATAAAAAAAGTGTTGTCTTTAAAAATGGTGTCAACAAAACATAAAAATATGAATAGTTTTCATCTAAAGATGTTAGCAGTGCTACTGACTTCTTGGGGCAAAGATGTCTACATTTTTTATTTTGCATGATGTCCAAAGAGTTTAAAGCATTTCATTAGTTTAAAGGGTTACGGACTATTAGTAATTGTTATAAAAGTTTACATTGAAATTATCGGACCATATCTTGAATTCAGGACATTTGTTACTGCTAGATAACTTAAATATTATGTAACATGATACTATATTTTGTATGAGGCTATCAAAACTAACCAAGATTTCATTATTATAATAATTTGTTTTCTTATCAAACTCAAAGAATATGTGATCCCATTTCAGTTGGTGATTGCATTTTACTGATGTATGTGTACACAGTCGTGAAGCTTTGCATGTAATAAGTTTGGTTTTAGAATAATTGATGCTATGCGGATGTTTATTGTAAATATGATTTCAGCTAATATAAAAATAAACATGGGATTTTTGTTGCTTACAAGAGAAGCCTAAATTCACGCTTTAATTGTCGGTTTTAGAGATGATGTGATTATCAGTTTCTTAGGTATGGACTCAAATTATGTTAATTATGGTTTGGAGGGGGGAAAAATAGGCCTTGGAGAACAAGGAGTATATTTTCTAATTTAGTATGTGTTTAAATTAGGAAAAGATTGTGTTTAGCCTATATAAATAGAGGATGATTATGTAGGGTTTTCATAATCCAAAGAGAGGTGAGAAAAACTTGTGAGAGAGTTTTGTGAGTATTTTTGAGAGCTGAAGCGTCTCAATCTTGTAATCACAAATCTATATTAAGTTTTTCTAGTGGATTAGCTTGATAGGGGCGAACTGGGAGAATGTTGTGTGTTGTGTTTGTTTTGGTGTTTCTTAATTGTTTAGTATTCGGTTCTGTGTGATCCTTTGTAGTGTGTGGATTATCCCCAACAAGTGGTATCAAGAGGCCGAGTTTAAGAAGAAGGTATCATATAACTTGGGGAGGGGGGGAGGGTGGGGTGGGGGGGGGGGGGGGGGGGGGGGGCATTGTGAGAAGAACAAATACTTTGTGTTTGGTTCATTATATTCTGTGCAACGGTGGTAGAATTGACATATTGGCGATTCGTTAAACAATTAGATCTTCGTAATTTTTGGAGTGGAGGTTCGAAAACACCATTGATCTACAAAATCATCCTGAAAGAACTTTTCGATTTTGACGCCCCAGCTGAGAGTTATAAGTCGTCAAAATTCTGCCCAGAATCTGTGTTTGATAGTTTTCTGAGGAGCAAGTTTTTGTTGGTTTTTTATTGCTCTAGCGTTGTGTGTTCTGGATTGCTGTTTTAAAAAAATGACAAGTGATATGTCAAAGTTCTTGATCCTGATGTTTGATAGGATGATGGATTTTACGGTGTGGAAAATGACGATTGAGGATGTGTTGGTACAATAAGGTATTGATGAAGCTTTGAGGGAAACAACCTAAATACGATGAAGATGATGTTTATTTAGAAGTTGATGCAGAAGAAGCTTCGAGTACAATTAGGTTGGCATTGACTGCTGAAATACATATTTACAGGTGTTTGAAGGAACATAGGACACCGAAGGATATTTGGGACAAGCTCACGAATATTTATGCATCAAAGTCGTTGACGCATAGTTTATTTTTAAAGATGGAATTGTATTCGTTGAAACTTGAAGAGGGAAGTAATCTGCATGATCACTTTAATTCTTTTAATCAATTGGTTTGTCAGTTAGCTAATGTAGATGATGCTATTAAAGATGAAGAACAAGCCTTGTTGATGTTGTCATCGTTACGATAGTCATTATAATACCGTTTTGTGCAAAAATTTGTGCTCAGGAGGACCACTTTGACATTTGAGGATGTGCTAAAGGCGTTATGCGATAATGAGAGAATGACGGGGAGTGATAGTTCCTCGAGTAGCGATAAATTGTTAGTCGCAGATGATTTTGAAAGAGGTAGAAATTTCCATCGCGGTAGTTCGAAAGGGCGTTCGAAGTCTCGAATGGGAGGAGATCGAGACATGAGTGTTGTCGAATGCTACTATTGCAGGGATAAGGGTCATATGCAAGTAAGGTGTCCTCAATTTCGTGAAGACTTGAAGAGTTTACGAGATTCGAAGGAAAAGAAGAAAGTCGACAATTGTGAGATGATTTAGGTTGACACATGGTGGGATGAGTTTCTTATGACGGAAACTCCAATGGATGGAATTTTGAGAGAGGAAAAACCAAAGTGTGTGTTGGATAATGCAGCGTCATCACATATATGCAATGATCGTGCTATGTTTGAGACGTTGAACGACAAGGGATAATTTGGTGAAATCAAAGTGGGTAGTAAGCAGATGATGAAGATTGAAGGTGTCGAGAGTGTACGTTTCAAGCTTCATGATGGACGTGTGAAAACCACTTTGAATGTGAAGTATGTTCTGGGTTGCGCGCTGAAATATCTTTCACATTAGTGTGTTGACAATTCCTTGTGGGTACCGTTTTTGTTAGAAGAAAAAGACATTTTACACGGTTTGTAAGAGAGATCAAGCTAGTATGCGAGGACGGAAAATCGTTGAATAATCTGTGTTACTTGGAAGGGGGAGCTTTACAGGGAGGACTTGTTGTGGAGCGAATAACGGGAAGATGTAAGATCGAGCAAAAGAGTGCAATTCTTAAATAAAGTTAAAGTATTAGGGATTTGAGTCAAGGACAAGAATATCTATGGTATGACTCAAATTACCTTAATTATTGTTTTAGAGAAGCCTAAGAACAAGGAGTTATATTTTCTATTTAGTAAGTGTTTAATTAGGAAAAGATTGTGCTTATAGCTATTATAAAATAGATGCATGATTATGTAGGGTTTTAATAATCCAAAGAGAGGTAAGAAAAACTTGTGAGAGACTTTTGTTAGTATTTTTAAGAGTTGAAGTGTCTCAATCTTGTAATCACAAATCTATATTAAGTTTTTTAGTGAGTTAGGCTTGAGCGGCCGAACCAGTAAATTGTGATGTCTTGTGTTTGTTTTTCGTTGTTCTTAATTGTTTGGTTATTTGTTGTGTGATCCTTTGTAGTGGGTGTAATATCCTAACATCTTATTGAGTAGGAAGGATTTGCGTAGTGAATTGAGGACAAGGTGGCCGTGGTAAGGAAAGTCAGGACTCGAATGATTATGGGTGTAGGAAGCTGTTGGCGAGCTCGGTGAGGGATATGGTGGTAAGTAATATGAGTGTGAAGATGTCTGACCTTTATGAGGGGTTTTAAGAACAGCGGTGCGCGGGTCAGTTTTTGCTAGCATGGTTGTATTATACTTTGTCAATGGTATGAATAAGTTTGGTTGTAATGTGATGTGTTTTGTTACGTTTTGAGATATGAATTTGCACTGAAATTAGTATATATGTACAGGTTTTTTGAAAATACGCATAAGAACAGGTTGTATTTCCTCGTGGTTTTACTTTGCATGTTATGTTGTTTTCGAAGGGAAAACAACTATGAACGAAAATACAGGTATCAAGAAAATGAAGCACGCCGGGTGAAGAACTTTACCTACTGTAAAAGCCACTAAACTAGAAACTGGGCTTGTGACTGTAATCGTGTGCTTGCTATGACAATATGAAAAATATATCTTTCGGAATTGTTATATGAAATATTTCCTTTCCACCCTTGCAATAAAAAAAGAACTTCGGGTAAAAAGTTGCCTCGCCGCAACACGCGAGTCAATTCCATCTCGTTCAACACATATGTTGTTTGTTGGAAATGTTTTGCACCCATTTTTTGGTACAAATACTTGTTGGGAAAAAATGTTACGCTTTTATTATAAATCCGAAATTATTATTACATTATATTAATTAACAGAAAATAAATAACAAAAAAATAAATAACAGACAGAAAGTGGTAGAAGCAGAAGACAGACTCTATATAACGATAAATAAATAAAAGCAGTAAAAGGTCATGGAACGAGGCTCGTGTTTAACACGATTCCCTTAAAATAGATTCGTCGTCTGTTTCCCAAGGTATAACGTTCAAAGCTGTTGTACAGCCGGACCTGACAAACTTGCCTGAAATATCACGGAAGCAGGTCGTACATTTCTGAATTGAAAGATTACTGGAACTTGGTTTCCTTTTGATCTGCATATTAGTTGTGTCTAATGACAAATGACGACTGGGCTTATATTATTAGTGAAAACGTGGTTGTCTTGTTTTTCAAGGTAAATAACTGCCCAAACTTAAAGCATTTCCTTTTATTAACAAAAAAGATTTGCATATCTTTTAATGACACAAAATATTCTGTACAAATTAATTTGATTAAGTTTAAAAATATTCCTAAATAGGATTTCCAGGGAATTTTGTTGTGTTTCATGTGTCCCACTTTGAGGGACACGATATCTAATTTCATATTATCTCTATTTTGGACATTAATGTATTATAACATATACAATATTTTTCCAACAATCCCCAACATGAATATGAAAATCGCGTCAAAAACCCGCGAAAGTTTTTGGCGATAATTTTTGCGGTGGTCCCGCATTTAGGATAGGTAGGTGTGACCCCTTTGACTTCTCTTGTGAGATGCATTTAGTCTTTAGATCTGAGTAGAAGCGATAGTCCTTGAATCAACATATATTTAGATAGACGAAATACACACTCACACAATGACTCTCACTGACCTTGTCAAGTCCTCATTAGTCTGCTCGTTATGGTCATTTAACACTAGCCTGGTTCTGCAGAGCTCTAGGAATGCGCACCCCTTACAATTCCCTTTGAGCGACCCTACTTCTATTCACATAGGTGTTTCCATCTTGAATCATTAAAACATATGTTTTTATAGGCGATTTCCATCTTGAATCATTTATGCTTTGTGATGTCATCCTGAATCATTTTAAAGCCATATGTTTACCTCAACAAGTCACATTTGTTATAGGAATGGACTAGGATGTTACAATTTTAAGTAACACCCCCATATTGACGTGACTTCCCCTACATTTCTATGATTAGGTTGTCCTATTGAACCCAGATCTTGGGATCTCCAGTCAACTGGGTTAGGTTTTCCTTCATAGAAACTCATTCCTTTAAGGGCTTTAGTTGCATTCCTTTAGATGACTCTCTAACCAACTCTCTGCTTAAGATTTAATAAGCGATTTGCGATGTTATCCATTGACTTTATGTTAGCATCTGTGATAACTCTATTTGAGTGTAGTTGTCTCACCTATCACCGTCTATGATGAATATGTCTTAAATTACCGTTTTACATTATGATATGAGCTCTGTCAAAATTCAATTGACTATCACACTTTATAAACATGGCCGTTACTAGTTTACGCCATGTTGGCATGTCCTTTACGAATTAACGTAAATATCCCGCCTACTCTATAAATTTATCTAAAATGATAAATTCAGGATTTCATCATAGATTTAGCTATAAGCCATCTGTTTGAAACTATTTCAAGATTTCTAAGACATAGCTTCCCACTTAGCGTAAATACATCCGCTCTAGTAGATCTAGATTCTTATACATATAAGAATCCGTATTTACATTACTCTATCATTTGATAGCAGTTGGATATCTTCCATAATTCAATCATAGTACTCATGTAATAATTACTCAAATGGTCCCCACCTGACTATAAGTTGTAAATCAGGTCAGACGCCCATCATTAAACACATAAGATGCCCAATATCTTTGAGTATTCAAAATGGGCAACACCTTTAGATTAAAAGATGTCATTGAATTCTAGCTAGGCCAGAATCCCCCACATTGAACCTCTCAAGATTATTGGTCCTCTTATAATGTTTTTTACTTCATATAAATCCATATTGGTCTCACGTGAATTAGTTCCACAGAACATATTCAACAAACTAATGAAGTTCATGTCAATCTTGACTCCAACATGTCATTAGTGGATCTTGTTTTATCTTCTTATCACTTCTAGTGATAATTATACCATCTATGTATAAACACATGAGTACACACATACATCTATTAATTTCGAATCCACATTCTTGCATGATATGGTGAAATTTGATGTCCTTGTTTGGGAGCTTTTCTTAAGTCATATAATGACTTAACAAGCCTACAAACTTTGCTCTCTAATCCAGGAGACATAAAAACCTTAGGTGGTTCATAAATATTATTTTCTAAATCTCATTTAGAAATGCCTTTTTCACATCTATTTGGTGAACTTCCAAATTTCTTAATGCGGCAATAGCAAGTATCATTCTAATCGAGGTTATTCGCGTAACAAGCGAATAAGTATCAAAGTAATCTAGACCTTCGCGTTGTCTAAATCCTTGGATTACTAGTCTTGCTTTGTACTTGCCAACAGTGCCATCGGCTTTCCTTTTCTTTTTGAAGATCCATTTATAGCCTAGTGGTTTACAACCCGAAAGTACGGATGGGTTAGTTATTGTTAAGGCTGTTTAAGTTGTCAACGTAAGGAGATGGGTAATTAGGATAGTGGTTTTATAGATGTATTTGGTTGTCTTGCTGTGTAGTGTGAATTTGTTTTCTTAATTACTGGCACTATGTAGTATCTTATATATATACTGTGCACAAAATGTTGAAGCTGTTAATTACAAACACATAATTGAAGGTATTTATTTTTCTTTAATGTAATAAATTTCATGGGCTGTTATTGACCCAATATTGAAAAACGTATACATTTACTATATCATAAACTCTATGACTGACCTTTTAAATGAGTTATTATTGACCCAATACTCAAAAAACATATGCATTGAAATTGACTGCATTAAATAGGCTGTTTTTTTAAAGGATTTTAAAGGCTTTTAAATGTGTATGGTGAATATTTCTTAAAGGTTTTATATCTTTCCCAAACAAGAAATGTTTTTTACTTAAAATTTTAAGACTTCTAATTTTAGAATTGGCTAAATGCTTTATAAAGTTGTAGAGATAAGATAGTTTTCTTCTCATCCATAGTTCATAAGAACTATCATATTTTCTTTACAAGGGATCTTATCTAAAAGATAAGTAGCCGATATAATCGCTATGGCTTAAACCAGGACTTACGAACATGGCATTAACCATATCTTCTAAGGCACGGTTCTTTCCTTTCAACAATTCTATTGTTTGAGTATCAAGAGCAATAAATTTGTGTCTTATTCTAAGTTTAGCACATAAATTTAGAAATGGAGACACATATTCACCTCCGATGTGACTTCGAACCACCTTGTTTTCGATAATAAGTTGATTCTCAACTTATTTATATAGAACAATCTTGTCTATATCCTTACTCTCAAGTAAGTATAAATTGCAATATTTTGTACCACTATCAGAAAACATGATGAAGTACTCGTTATTCGCTACCTTAGTAGGTATCAATTCCAAATCACATAAAACCATGTGAATCATATCAAGGGCTTCGGTTATTTTCCGTTCAACCGAGAGAAAAGACAATCCTGTCAATTTGGCTTCAACACAAGTTTTAATTTTGTAGTCCCTATCAATACAAAAATGGATATCCAATTTAGTTTAATTAGACAACATACCGTGTTAAAATTTAAAACATGTCCGAGGCAGCCATGCCATACATTTAAAGAATCAAATAAGCTGAATTCATACTCACTTTACTGAAATGACCAATAGAAAATACATTCAGCTTTAACATTTTTTAAAGGTGTAACCCGTACGGACTCAAATTATGTTATTCGCTAACTCAATTTTTATTTGATTTAAACACAAGATGAAAACCAAATTTCATTAAGCAACCATCCGGACACAAGATTCCTACGAATCTCCAACACGTACAATGCGTTGGTTAACTTAGACTCTTTTCCAAATGTGAATCACATCTCCTTTTCCCTTAATATTAGCAGTTGGAGAGTTGCCCAAATTCGTTCTCTCCATTCTTAACTGCATTAAAAGAGTTAATCAAACTTTTATCACCATATACATGACATGATACCGAAGTGCTAATCCACCATTATCTAAGGTCGAATTCCCTCATGGTCTCAGTTTTCATGTCATTTAGGCCATATAACACATAGTTATTGCACATAAGGTTTTTGAATGCTTCAAGGCATCTCTCGTACACGTAACTCGAGTATCAGTCTCCCAGTTAACAGGTTTAGGAGCAGATCCTTTGATGTCACTTATGACATTCCAAATGTTAATATGATGTCCCATGATTAGTTTGAAACTAATTTGGTACTATTAACAACGTGCTTAATCACATAGTGTTTCTTAACAAAAAATGATTTCAATTAACTTTTGTTTAAAATCCAAATGTTTTGTAAGATTCATTATACAAAACCACTTAATGGAAGTCTTTCGACTAAACAATATCGCTTATTACATAATGTTTTTAACAAAAAACACATATGTAATATGATGTTTTCAATTTCCATTAAGAAGATCTTAATAGATCTTCTAAAAAAGATCTTAATAGATCTCTTTCACATGCTCTATTTCTACACTGAAACTCAACAATGTTTCAGTAGATCCACTCTTCTAAAGAAACTCAACGAGGTTTCTATAGAACTTCTTTGTACCAGCATCCTCTATTTTGTACTTGCATTTCAATGACTCCTATAATTCTTAGGCATTCGTGGTCTTGCAGTACACGTTGTACAAAGAGTCCACCCGACCATTTAGAACATAGTTGTGACACAAGAAGTATAAATGTTTCCATGCTTCCACAGCTTACTACAAAACTTCCATACATCCTTCATACTTATTCACAGACACAAACTGAACATTATTAACACTAAACAACCATTACAGCTGACATGCCTGGCAGCACTAACTATTGCCTGGCAGTACTAAATGAGTTCAGCAGTACACACATATAAACCAAACAGGATGTAAAAAATTAATAGATAAAATGAAATCATTCACAAGAGTATTTGCATGACAACTTGAGCATGACATGGTTCACTTGGATTTTCGTATCACAATACTTCCACAATCCTTTCGATAGTAGTCATCTCGTGATTCATTAGCCAAGTCACGTCGATCTACAAGAGGCAATACGTTATCATTGCGATGGTGAATGACGGTACTAAATTCCTCATCGACTTCGTCATACGTATCTTTGTAATTCTTGGGAGGTGTCTTAAAGACAATAGACAGTTTTTTATCTACCGGGTCTTTCACATAAAACACTTGTAGTGCTTGTGAGGCTAATACAAACGGATCAACCTTATGGCCTAAATTATTCAGGTCTACCAATGTATACCTAAGTTTATCGCGTTTCACACCACCAGATTTATGATTAACCCAATCACATTTGAAAAGAGGAATTTGCCTAAAATTTAGGGTCTTAGTTTTTCTAAGTGCTTACTTGTAGCATTGCGTGAGGACACGCAATAGTTTAGTATGGGGGATTTTGGTATGTGTGTAATTACACATACCTTTTACTCAATAAAACGACCCTATACGACCAAAAACGCACATTAAATGCCATAAATATGCTTGTTTTTGTGTTTGTACTGTGCAGGTATCGGATATCGACAAAAGGACGAAAAACGAAGCCAAATTGGACAAAACCGAGCACGGATTCGAAAAGAGCTAAAAAGTCAAAAGTCAGGGTCAAAAAGTCAACAGAAAGTCAACCCCGTGAAGCTGAATCAGGAAAATGTAACTTGAGGGACCAAAAGTGCCAAGTTTTTAAGTTGTGTAGCATGGTGATAAAATACAAGGACTGAATTTGCAGTTCTAGTAAAATATAACTTGAGGGGGCAAAACTGCCAAATCCCTCAAGTTATATTAACCAAGGACCATGGTTGCAAACACCCAATACACGTTTAGGGACTAAAGCTGCCAAGTCCCTAAACTTGTACCACAAAAGGACCTTTCTTGCAAAACCTTATATAACAATGAGGGGCCAAAGTTGCCCTATCCCCAAACTTATCCCCTGCATCCCCCTAAACGATTAAAACCCATTTTTCCCGCCCAAGCTCAAAACCCCATTAAAGGTCACGGGTTTTTCTTCTTCTTTCACCATTTTACCCTGCAACCATAACTACATAACGGATAAACCATCACCCCCACCTCCACTACCACCACAATCACATGTTTTATTGCCATGTTGGCAATCCGGGTTAAAATGGGCGCCATAACACAATTCAAGGGTTCGGATCAATTGGACTGAGGACCAAGGAAATTGAAGGCCAGGATGAAGCTTAGTTTTTCTCTCACACAGAAAGCACAACTAACTCAAGTGTTAAAGACTTCTACAGCTATAAAAGAAAGGAGACATAGAGAACTTAAGAGATTAGTTTTTTTAATGTTTTAATGTTTTTAAGTTATGTTTTATTTTAATTCTGTCACTTTTAATCTTGTAGAACTTCCTTTTAATGAAATTTAAGTTTATTTTAAATTCTGCCTTTTTATGCTTTTAAAAATTGCTTATGGTGTTCATGCTTATTTTCTGCTTATTCTGTTTGATTAAATGCTTGTCATGTTTTTAAAATGCTTACTTGATC
Source organism: Tanacetum coccineum (assembly GCA_026074375.1). Classification (NCBI taxonomy): domain Eukaryota; kingdom Viridiplantae; phylum Streptophyta; class Magnoliopsida; order Asterales; family Asteraceae; genus Tanacetum; species Tanacetum coccineum. The sequence goes on from BQNB010151214.1 coordinate 13,211, forward strand.
TTGCTTCATTAATATTTTGATCTGTCTTAGCCTTAAATCATGGTTTGAAGATTTAAGGGGGTGTTTGGGTTAACCTTTTAAAACGGGTCATTTTGAGTCTAAGACCCATTGGGTCATTTGGTAATCCTTGTCAAGCTTTCTTAAGTGTTTTTAAACTGTTTTCAAGTTTTACTTCTAAGTTGGTTTTTAAGTCTTTCTAAAATTGTCTTATAAACTGTTACTCCAAAAACAGTTTATAAGCCCCTTTAGCTTAAGTCTGTGTAAACCATTTTTAAGTGTTGTTTTGTGTCTTGTTTAAGTGTCTAAATAGATCAGTTTAGAGTCCATTTGGTTTCCATTGGTTGTGTCAAAAATCTGTCAACTTTTTTTGGTCAAGAGTTTTTAGTTAAAAACTGTCCCTTTTGTAATTGCATTTATCAGACCTTTAAAGATGTTCTTAGCTTTTCCAATTTTGAGCATAAGCTCTTTTCTAGCTAATCTCCATTTGTTTTAACTTCATTTCTAATTTTGAGTTCATTTTGTGGCTTATTTCTAGGTCTGCACTTAGCACCCTTTTTCCTTAAGAAAGCTAAATCAGCAAATGCTCTTTGTGACTGTCACTTTTCTCAGTTTTTTTTAAACTGCTTATTTGCTTATCATTTTCTTAGATTTTTGCAATTTTAGATAGCGACTAGTACTAGCTTTAAGTCCATATAAGATGTTAAGCCCCTAGGTCACTCTAAGTGGCTTATTTTTAAGCCAAAAGTTTGTCCCCAAGGCTGTTTTGCCTGCAGTATTTAGGCATTTGGCTTATTGGCTTATTTGAGTTTTCTAGGCTGTTTTATTTGCTTATTTTTGATGATATATGATTATTAGGTGTAGTCTAGTGCTTATCTCAGCTTGTTGCCTTTTTGCTCAGCTTATTGTGCCTAAAAAATAGCCCTCAGTTAGCTTATTTAGTCTTAGTTTAAAAAGGTGAAACTGCCATAACTTTTAGCATTTTCTAGCTTATTTATAAGTTTTTATAAAAAGTTTTTTTTAAATATGCTTATTTCTGTATGCTCTTTAAGTTTGTGTAAAAAGAATTGAAAAAAAAATGTTTAACAAAAAGGGAAGGCATGGGGGTCGAACCCATGACCTCCCCCTTAGTTAGCAAGCACCTCAACACACACCTCTGCTACCAATCGTGCCCTTGGGACTTTTCTGAAATCCTTTGCACACATTATTCCTTTATGCTTGTTTTTCCAGTTTTGCTTATCTTTGCTAATTAGCTTATTTAACTGCTTATTTGATCAGCCTTTTTCAAGTTAGCATTTTTCTTGCCTTCCTTACTGTTCAAGCTATTTTTTGTATTTTTTCTAGATTTTTAATAAATAGTTTAGTATTTTTAATCATTTAATTTCATTAAAACTGTTTTTAATTCATAATAAATAAAATAAAAGTCAAAAAAATATAATTCTTTTTTTAAAATTTTCTTTTATCATGTAGGACGTAGGAAAAATAAATTTACATCCGTAGGGTTATTTTTGCATAATTTTGTTTTTTAAAGAACGGGATTAAAATCCCGTTCTCGTTTTAGCGTTTTTAGTTTAATTGCCTTAATTTTTATGTTCCCGTAGACTTAGGATTTCCTTTTATGCCTTATTTATGCTCCCCGTAGATTTTCAGGTTATCCATTGCCTATTTCATGCTTTCCCGTAGTTTTTAAGATTTCCCGTTCCCTTTTTATGTCATTCCCGTAGATTTAAGCTTTCCTTAGTTAATTTTTTATAACTTCTCGTAGTTTTAGAAAACCCAATTCAAATCTTTGTCCTATTCAAGCACCCGATTCTCAAACCGTAACGCGATTGTCAATTCACGCCTCGTTGGGGAAAAACGACCCGGGAACGCAACTTCCCGGTTCACTACAAACGAGATTTTCGATAATTTTCCTTATTATACATATTTATAAGTATTTTATGTATTTATTTATATGTATCAAAAAGGTTTAGTAATTCGATTGTCAAATTGGCGCCGCTGCCGGGGAGGCTGTGAAAACGATTATCGTTACGTTTGACAATTTGTGTTTGAATCTGTGAATATTTTCTTCTATAAAAATATAAAAAGTACAAAAATATTTTATTTTTTTTATTTTATTTTATTAGTATAATTATCATATAAAAACAAAAGAAAAACCAAAAATATAAAAACATTGTCCATAAAAACAAGAAATAAAATTCACAAATTGGTAAAAATACCAAAATATAATATTCTCAATTGAGGTATTATCATAATAACTTCCGGTGAACTTGTTGGTTCCCAACTCGAACAAAAGATTTAAAAACTTGTCATTTGTGTCTCTTACGACGTACGGCTCACCTCGATTTGATTAACAAACTAAAAAGTGGGTATAAGGAGGGTTGTTCCGAGGAACTACGACCCGAAAAGAGAAATAAGCTTCGCGCTATTCCTACTCCTCCGCTCACCTGTGCGTTTATCTTTTTGAGAGCTACCGTGAAGTAAGTAGATTATTTGGTTGAAGTTGTCTTATCTCATTGTCCGTTAAAATCAATTGTGAATAAATCATTGAAAAACCAAAAAAAATTAGTGTAAATTTTCTTTTTATATTTCTGTTTTGTGCATGTGCATCGAAGCATTTGAAACCCTTAAGATGAAGTTAACCCAAGCTCCGATTCTAGTTGCTCCCGATTGGGACTTGCCCTTTGAAATCATGTGCGATGCAAGTGATTTTGCTGTTGGGA
>BQNB010151215.1:0-12729 GCA_026074375.1 Tanacetum coccineum
ACAAAAGAGTTAGATTCACTGAGCCCGTCACATCAAACCTAGTTTCTAACAAACCTATGTTGTCTTCTACAGGAGTAAAACCATATACTAGTACTAGCGGATCATAGCCTCCAGGCAATACAAAGAAAGATAAGATTCGGCAAACACCAAGTAGTACTCAGAAGAATAAAGTAGAAGCCCACCCTAAGAAAGTTAAATCTAGTTAAAAAATAAAGATTGTGTTGTTCAACCTAAAGGAACTGCTCATGTGCAATAGGGCATTTGGTCCAATGGTATGGAGGTTTTACCCTCCTAGGCAAGGTCTCATGTTCGAGTCTTGTCTAGGGCGATAGGGGTTTCCTCCCGCGTGTGTAAAGGGAAGGGTGCCATTGCCTTCTGGGATGGACCCAACCTGGTTGTGTGGGCTCGCTACGCCTTCTGGGCTAGGGGCCATGTAGCCACAAATTGTCGTTCCAAAAAAAACTGCTCATGTGCAGCATTCCAAGCTTAATGTGAATTCTGAACTTAAATGTATTAAGTGTAATGGTTGCTTGCTTTCTGATAATCATGATTTGTGTGTTCTTGATTTTATCAATAATGTGAATGCTCATAAAAAATCTAAATCTGTTAACAAAAGTTCAAAGTGAAAAGTTTGGAAACCAACAAGAAAGGTGTTTTCAAATATTGGATACATATGGAGACCTACTGGTCGAACCTTCACTATAGTAAGAAATGCGTTCCCTTTAACTAGGATTACCACAACTATTGAAGAACCCCTTAGGAAACCAACTGCTCTAGAAAATGAAACACCTAAGACTGTTGTAAAATTAGTTTACTCAATGAAACCTAGGAAATCTAAAACTAATGTTCCTATTAGCAAATCTAAGGTTCTTAAATCTGTATCTGCTTACAAAAAGGAACTCAGTCCATCTTGGGGATCCATAGTTTTCGATGTTCCATCTTCATCTCTTGATGAATGCAGGTCGTCCAAATTGTTCTCTGATATTTGGACTCCGGCTGCTCTAAGCATATGACCGGAGATCGCTCTCAGCTCACTAATTTTGTTAATAAGTTTTTTGGTACAGTCAAATTCGGAAATGATCATGTGGCAAAGATATTGGGTTATAGTGATTATCAGATTGGGAATGTTACGATATCAAGGGTTTACTACGTGGAAGAACTTGGACACAACTTATTCTCCGTTGGGCAATTTTGTGATTCGAACCTTAAAGTTGCTTTCCGTCAACACACCTGCTTTATTCGAAATCTAGAAGGGGTTGATCTATTGACTGGATCTCGAGGAAACAATATGTATACTCTGTCTCTTGGAGATATGATGGCGTCCTTTCCTATATGTATCTTGTTAAAGTCCTCAAAGACTAAGTCCTGGCTATGACACTGACGTCTGTCCCATCTGAACTTTGGTGCAATCAATCATTTAGCTAGACACGGTCTTGTTCGAGGTCTCCCAAAGCTTAAATTTGAAAATGACCATCTGTGTTCTGCTTGTGCAATGGGTAAAAGCACGAAGAAACCTCACAAACCCAAATATGAAGATACCAACCAAGAAAAACTCTATCTTTTACACATGGATCTTTGTAAACCAATGCGTGTGGCAAGTGTAAATGGAAAGAAGTACATCCACTTCATTGTCGATGATTACTCTCAATTTACATGGCTTAAGTGCTTAAGGTCAAAAGATGAAGCTCCAGATTTCATAATCAAATTTCTCAAGATGATCCAATTGTGGCTTAAAGTGTATGTCCGATGAATTAGAACAGATAATGGAACTGAATTTGTTAATCAAACTTTGCGTGAATATTATGTGAAGGTTGGCATCTCTCATGAAACATTTGTTTCCCGCTCTCCACAGCAAAATGGTGTCATTGAAACACGTAATCGTATGCTAATTGAAGCTTCCCGCACAATGTTGATTTATGCAAAAGCTTTGTTATTCTTATGGGCAAAAGCAGTTGCTACCGCATGTTACACCCAAAATCTTTCCATCGTACATCTCGTCATTGCAAAAAACCATATAAAGCTTTTACATGACAAACATCCTGACTTATCGTTCTCATGTATTTGGTGCAATTCTGCTATCCAACAAATGATAGTGAGAACTTGGTAAGTACAACGAAGGTCTGAATATAGGTAGTATTCATTGCTATGCACCCATAAAGAAAGCATTTCAAATTACAACCGACGTACCAGACGAATCATTAAAATAATTCATGTAGAGACTGAAGAGGCTGATAGCATTGGCTTCTAAACACAGCAGTTCAGGACCCGCACTTCATGAAATGACTCCTGCAACAATCAATTTAGGACTCGTGCCAAACCCTCCTCCTTCAACACTGTTTGTACCACCTTCAAGAACTGATTGGGATATCTTGTTTCAACTGTTGTTTGATGAATTACTCAACCCTCCATCAAGTGTTGATCACCAGCCCCTGAAGTCATAGCTCCTAAATGCTGAAAGTAGAGCTCGAGTCCTCTGCTACATCAACCGGTTTCACCTCCTCAAACAACAATTAACCACGAGCACATCACCTATAACTCATAACAACACCCAAAACTCACTCCTGGCATTCACTAATGATGTTGAAGAAGACAATCATGACTTAGATTTTGCACACATGAATAACGATCTGTTCTTTGGTATTCCAATTCCAGAAAACGATTCTGAAACATCTTCTTCTTCGGATGTTATTCCTACTATTGTTCAAACTGCTGCTCCAAACTCTAAACACGTTACCAAATGGGGGATCATCCTTTAGACAACATCATCGGTGAACTCGAAAGACCTGTTTCCACAAGACACCAACTTCATGAACAAGCCTTATTTTGTACTACGATGCCTTTCTCACATCGGTTGAACCAAAGAACTATAAATACACATTAACTCAAGCATGTTGGATTAAAGCCATGCAAGAGGAGTTTAATGAATTTGAACGTCTTGAAGTCTGGGAACTCGTTCTTCGTCCATATAAAGTGATGGTTATTACTTTAAAATAGATCTACAAGGTGAAACTTGATGAATTAAGAGGTATTCTAAAGAACAAGGCTTGATTGGTTACTCGTGGTTACCGTCGAAAAGAGTGAATATAATTTGAGAATCTTTTGCTCTAGCGGCTAGACTTGATGCGTGATGTCGAATTTTCCTCGCTTTATGCTGCTCCCACATAAAATAGTATCGTCTACCAAATGGATGTTAAGACGACATTCTTGAATGGCATTTTGCGCGAAGAAGTTTATGTCAGCCAACCGGACGGGTTTGTGGATCAGACAATCCAAATCATGTGTATATAGCTACGAAAGGCTCTCTAATGTTGAAACATGCTCTCGCTCATGGTACGATCTATGTCGAAGTTCTACTCTCACTGGAATTCTCTAAAGGAAACGTTGAACCCACATAGGTCATCAAAAGACAAAGGCAAAGATATTCTCTTGTATAAATTTTATGTTGATGATATTATCTTTTGTCTACTACACCTGAACTATGTGATCAATTTTCAAAAATAATGTGTTCTAAGTTTAAGATGTCGATGATGGGCAAAATATCATTTTTTCTAGGACTACAAAATTCACTCAAAGTCTCAGAGGCATCTTATAAACCAGTCTAAATTGCTCTAGAATCTTTAAGAAAATATGGTATGGAATCTAGTGACCCCGTGGATACTCCCCTGCTAGGATGAAATCCAACTGGATGAAGATACACAAGGAAAGCCCTTGGATCCTACACACAGTCGTGAATGATTGGCCACCCATATTAAACTTACACAGTAGACACAGACCATAATATTTGCTTTATGCATGTGTGCCCGTTATCAAGCTAAGTGGTGAACCCGTTTGAACAGATCATTTGATGAGTCTTGTAAAGCGTTAGTTGTCTTAGAATATCAAAACAACTATGATAGAAACCTTATAGAATATATAAAGATTATGCGAAATCTAATCTTTATACACTAGAAGAACAATTAAACAATGTAACAATAGCAACACAAGATCTTTTTCTCAACTCACAATATATTGAATGATTCACAAAACAACTATATGTTTTTCCTAAATATCTATGACTTTTCTATGTTGAATTCATATATCTAACTATGCCATATGGTTCCTTTTATACACTAAGGAAAACCCTAATGGGCTTACAAGAAGCGTTAAATGATCATGCATATCTATTCCTAATATATCTCATGCATATCACATAAGCAGTACTAACTTCTTATACTAACAATACAAATAAACTAACTAGCAGTACTTACGATCTATCATTTTGTACTAGCAGTACTAACTATAACTAACAGTACTAACTATTACAACTAGCAGTACTAACGACTTAGTTTATATTCTTCAATCTTCAGTAGCAGTACTAAGTCCATCAGCAGTATATCCTTGTAGAAGCTCATAATTCCCAACAATCCTCCCCTAAACTTGTGATTTATCTCCAAATCATCAAGTTTCTTAAATTATAGCTTTTTGGCTCTGAGAGGATTCTTCTAAATACTTCAGCTTCTTGGCTTGTTTTCTTCAATTAAGACTCATTATACTAGGTCTCTTTCATCTCACTATCATTTTCTACTTGGAGCCTCTGCTTACATATAGATGTCATGTCCCTTGTTAAGATACAGGAAGTACTCTACATGTTTCATACAGTCTCGCATGTCAAAAGGATCCAGGCATTTATTTTTTTTGTAGTTTTCCATAAGCACATCATCTTATCTGGTTCAAACAGTCTTTTCAGTTAACCATAAGAGCTCTTTCCATATCTTTAGTATGTTTTGCTGTCATAAATTATCTTTAACTAAGCTCCATAATGTAACAAGGTCTTCTCTGTCAAATCTTAGAGCTTATCAACAAAAACTTGGTATTCCTCGTGATGTTTTCTAACCCTGATAATCTTCCAATAATTTTCTTGATCCTTCAATATAATTTCCCAATTAATGAATAGGATACTTAACTTTAAACGCTGTATGGCTTAATATCTTCTACTGAACTATTCCACCATCTTCTTAAGTTTGTCTTTAATAATTCTTTTTGGTACTTAGTAGAATGTTCATATAGGTCAGACCTTGAAGCTTCAGTATCCCTTAACATTTTGAAACTCTCTAAGTAGTGTCTCTTTTGTTAACTCACTTTGTCTATGTCTTTGTGCCTTTTCAACTTCAGTATCCTTTTTAAACAAAGTTTGTATCTTATTATATTCTTTTTGAAACATGGGTCTGATCTCATCCTAGCTCATTCCTTTGAAGTAACCCATCTTGTATCCAGCCATATTATTCAAGTAAATAATCATATTCTTCCTTGCTTGAGCTAATGAGACTGGTTTCTTCTTGAGTGTTTGATATATTTTTATAGTATCTGATTGTCTCTCTTGAACTTGTTCAACCACAATACTCTAGTCAATATTATTAGTTTCTTCCCTTTCATCTAACTATTTTTTGTAACTCTAAGGCTTTTTCAAAATCAATCATTTCTTGTTCTTCTCTTGCTACAGCTTTTGCCATTTCTTCCTTATTTAGCTTATGAGCTATCCTTTCATCAGAACTTAGAATTTCCTCAGCAGTACTAAAAAGACCTCCAGCAGTACTATCTCTTGAACTGACAATAACTTCTTCCTTCCTTCTTCTAGTGTAACTTTTATAGGTCTTTACTCTTTCTCTGGATGCATCTGCAAGGATCTTAGCTGCACTGAGAACATCTAATTGAACTTCAGAACTCTCTTGACTTTGTTCTTCACCTTGTGAAACCTTTGTAGGAGTAATCTCTGAAAATGTACAGTCTTATCATGACTTAACTTCTCATATTATGTCTCTACATCTACATCTTCAAATTTTGTCTCTGTTATCCTCCCCTGTTTAGAAGGATACTCTGAAACTAGATCCTCCTCATCATTAGAAATTACCATCCTTGCCTTTCTCCTTACTGAGGTAGACTTAAGCTTGTCTTCTAAGTATTTGACCTTCTTCACCAACTTTGTAAGAGCCTTACCATAAACCTTCTTAGTCTGTTTGAGATCTTCCTCCAATTGGTGATTTTGTTAGATAATTTTAGTATACAAATCCGTCTATTCATTAAGTTTTCTAGCTGACCTCATCACTTCCAGAGTGTGTCACCTCCTGAGAGAGGTGAATCATGGGGCATGAAAGATGTTGTTTGTGGAATTGTTGTACAATATCAAGGAGAGGAAGAAGAGTAATGATATGAACATTGTAGGTACGTGAGAAGGTTTGTTCTTGTGATGACATAGGTTGGAATGAAATGGGTTGTGAGGTATTGGAGAAGCAAAAGGGGCGTTGGGACTCAACAGGGAGTGTTGGTCATTCACCCTGACCAGGTTGGTCATGAATCAGCATTGAATCAAATACAGGTATGTGTTCCTCTGAAAAACCTCTTTTCATGATGCTAAAAAGTTTTTGTGTCAAAGAAGGAGCAACATATGTTATCTTATGTTTGTTTAAGAAGCCATTTCCTTTTATCAAAAGCAATTGTATTAGAAGCGTGGATATAATCAAAAATTTCGTTTTACTATCCACATTTTTTTTACCATACCATCAAAAACTAATTTAAAACCTTAAAAGCCCGTTATGTAGCCCCTAGCTAAACAAATGATTGCAGTTGCAATATTACTAGAAAATTGTTCCCATGAAGTTTTCTTAGGACTTAAACAATGTAAGATGGTATGGATTCAAAATAACCATTAGGTGAAAATTTACCTTTTTAAAAAGTAAGTATTGTCATCATATAGAAACATACCGCTCATTAGAGTGAGTTGTTTCAAAATTTTAGTGATTGGGCAAATAACTAATACCATCTGCTCTGCTAATTTGAGATTCTCCTAACAGATGCTTGCAGTATAGCAATTGTTTTCCCATCAACTGTTGACTATAGTATTTGTTGTTCTCCATCATTGACTGTTTCCGCCAGTAGTCAGTCTGCCAAAACTAATCAAAATATAAACATATATAGTAGGGTTTACAGTTTAAAGCATAACCTAATATGGCTACCAGCAAGAAAATCTACCTATCTTATGTGAATTCCTCACATCCAGATTGGCTTTTGAAAAAGCCACCATGTTTATGCTTGACACTGAAGTCCCATATAAGCCATTATACAAGTTATGTGCAAAAAACTGATGTGAGTGTTGGGTTAAGAACTATATAGAATGAATTAGTGTTTGGTAAAAGCGATTGAGATTATTACAGAGAGGTAAACAGTTTTGAAAGCAATAACGAACAAATTGTATCTTTAGCTTAAAATAAATCGTATAAATAAGGTAAAGAATACAATTATCTAAATTTAGAACCTTATATACTCAGTCAGTTACGTAAAAAACCTCAACGGTAATATTCAAAGAGTTGAAAATCTGTTATTGACCAAACAGTGTAAACGGTAACCCAACAGTACTAATACTATCCTAGCAGTATTAACTTTTTGTCTAGCCTGTACAAATATTATTGCCCCATCAGTATTAAGAATTTGCCTAGCAGTATTTAACTTTCTCCAATAATCCTGCAACCAACATGCCTCTATTCCATCACAAACACACCTAGAAATAAACATAAAAAAAAAAAAAAAAAAAAAAAAAAAAAAAAAAACAAAAAAAAAAAATATTACATGCGAGAATTCATGAGGATCCATATTTATGCATAATCCATGAATAGAAGTCAACAACTGTTAACCAAATCAAAATACTACATTTGACCTATTTCTTCCTAAATTTAACCTTAAGTCATCCCACAAACTTAGTTGGAAGAATAGTATTTTAGCAAACTATCAGCCATACAACGATTTTGAGAATCTTTACCATTCCGTATGCCTGGAATAACCAATTTCTTTATCGTTGTTCTATTAGACATGGTGAATTGATAACCATTTGTTGGGGTGTACAACCTAACGAAAGGCGGACATTCATGTTATCATTAATATCCTCCCCTCAACTCCAATCATACAACATTTTCACAAAATCAGCATATTAAATACCCTTTAAGCTCTAAACCTGCAAAATGTTAAGCACAAAGAAACACAATCCAAAACATTTTGCATATTGTTCATAAGAGAATTAGTTTCTCTTGGGGATCCAAGTCAATACTGACTTGTGTCTGCCTGTTGGATCAACATCATGTCAAATTGCTTTCTAATGTAATGACCACTGTTTTTGGAGACATGATCTAGAACATTAATTTTAGGTCTCCATACCCAGCATGCTGAGGACTTAACAACATTAATCCCTTGTTCCCCAACAACACTTGTCACTCTGTTTCCCTTGGCAGTATTAACAGAATTTATCTTAGCAGTATTAACTTTGTCATTCAAATTTCTATTTTAAGTGCTGTTTGTTGGTAAAAAGGTCTCCTAGATGGTGAATGTGACTTCTGAAAGGCATTTGAATATCTAGTATTTTGCATCATTCCACAAAGTAATATAGTTGCATGCATAATTAATAGGCCTGGCAGCACTAACTGGTACTATGCCAGACTTGGTTAAAACTGCTGTTGGAACAAAATTCCTTCTAGAATTTGAGAAATTTTGATGATTAATCCTCATAGCATTATTCCAAACTGGCCTGACTTCCCTTTGACCAGTTCCCTTTTTCACATTGTTCAACACTGGTTTTTGGTTACCATCTTTTTATCATGAAAACCACATCTAATTAGATGTTAAGACTCCCCCACATAAAACAAGCTTCTTGTAAATTGAACCCAACTCCTAATTTCTGAGTTTTCTTTTCATTCCAGTTTGTTCTGTTATACCTAGGATTTTCACTAACTTTCCTAGGTTGATTTGCTTGTTTAGGTTTTTGTTGAACATTATCAGATTTTAATATCCTTACTTCAGACTCATCCTCATCACAATCAGACACCCAATCTTTAATTATTGGGGCATCAGTAGTTTTCTTAATCTCATTTGAGGAATTTTCATAGACACTCTTATTTTCCTTAAGTCCATAGCCTTCAAATTCAGGCCGTTGAAACTCCTTAAGACCAGAGTTGGATAAATCAATAGTTGGGGGTGCAAATAAGCCTGTAGGTGGAGGTGGAACAACATTATACCCCACACCTTTTCTATTGTTATCAAAAATTTGACTCCTTATCAATTTATCTAGGCTCTTAGAGGCATTTTCAAAATTGTCAATTTTAATCTGATTACTCTCTTTTTCTTTCTTAAGTTTTTCTATCTTAATATTAAAGAAGCATTAGAGTTTTGAGTCTTTGAAATAGGGCATCTCTTTTTAAATAGCAATTGGTCGGCAAAGCATAACCTCATTCTTTGTAGAAGACCAGGTTGTTCGTTCTACAGAATCTAAACCTCTTTTATAAGTTAACCTAGATTAAACTCAGATTAATTAAAACTGACTCTTAAATATCAAGCTCGGTTTTAAGAGTTTTCAAAGATTTAAGACAAGTGTTAGAACCAGATTATGTCCCTTCTAATCTTAGAAAGCCATAAGAGCTAAAGTTGGGTAGTGACTTCCTCAACTCCATGTAAGCTCCCAATCAAGAACCTACTCCATCAATAACCATCATATCTTGGGAATAAATGTCTTCCACATTCACAGTCCTTCTTGAGCTGTCTTGATTTCTATCCCTGCTTTCTTGGTTCCTTGGACCTTTGCATTCCCTTGCAAAATGTCCCATCTTATGACAGTTGAAACATTCTACCTTGGATTTGTCATATCCTGTAGTATCACTTCCATTGATAGTGATCTTCTTCTTAGTTCTCTAGTAATACTTTCTTGCTCTCAAACTCAGTAGAGCCAATTGCCACTTCAAATCCATTTCTTCAAGATCATATTCATGGATTTGTTCTAGGTATTCATGAAAAAGTTAAGACCCATTTGGTTGATTGGCCAAAAAATCATAGACAATGACATCAATCAAGTTAGCAGTACTATTGTAAACCCACCCCCAATATGTCGCAGCGAAATATTGGTTGGAGAGTGTTACTTCATATATCAATAGCACGAGATGATGAGAAAAGACCGTCTATAAGAGTCGTTTAAATTGATACATATTGATTAAATAGACATTTTGTTACAAATAGCCGAAGAATAAAATAGTTCACCCATGAAGAGTAAAGATTTTAAGACATAACAAATACTCCCAAAATGTAATGCACCCAAATCTTTATAGTAATGACTCCAAAATGATGACCACCAATGTATCCTTGTTTCTCGTACCTTATTGTACCTGAGAAAAACATGCTTAAAACGACAACATAAATTGGTGAATTCACAGGTTTATTAAATGTATAAAGTAGGACCACAAGATTTCAAAAGTACGACTGTAACACATACATATATTAAAAGAATTACTAATATGCACTAAGTTGCAAGACACCGAAGCTCGACATATAAGTATCAATTTAATGCACTAAATTGCCCATGTAAAGTTCAACCCCAACATCCAGAGTTTGTTCCGACATGTATACGTTCTTTGTATTCAGTACCTCCGAAACTGAAGAGCGCTACTCACTCGAACGTGGATGCAAACCCAAATAGATCTAATCATAACTTTCGCGCTCGCTAACTAGCAATTGACATCATGATAGTGGGCAAAGTGGTTTAGCTACTGTACCAAATCTAATATGTTAAAAAGAGTACTTGCCGTCCAAATGAAAAATGATGCATGTTTCTCACCCCAAAGTTGTAAAACAATGTAATTTGTATAAAAGGCGGGGCTATGAACTCAGCCTGTAAGTAATGATTGATTATTAAAAACAAATGAGTGAATCGCCTTCGGCAAATTGAATGCAACCTAATTAAGTATAAGGTCGTCAGATTGATAAGTATATCATATAATGAAAACACCACATGTTGTATAGCTAACACACAACAAATATTTTTATTAATTCTTTTTAAAAGTTAAAACAATACTTAACTCAGTACTTCGTTAAAATTAAGGTATATGTACTTGTAACTCCGTAAAAAATTATTAATATATTTTTATTTTTTGTATTATTTTTTTATTTACTAACTCATCATTTGTAAAAATGTATGATTTAATAAATATATATCATTATTAACTTTAATTGTTTCATAAAAAAGGTGTATAAAAAAAAAAGTAATGCGCGCGAGTTTACAACTTCAAATCTTTTATCGTTTCTGACTTCCGATTTAATACGTTTCTTATTTTCCGTGTCTCCGTATTAAAATAATTTATCAAAACATCAATATTATAAAGTTTAAACCCACTGATTAACAGTAACCTTTTACGTTCATAAGACAGTATATAAAAACAATTTTTATAAATAATTATCACGTAGTTTGTTTAAATCATAACTCGTTCATTAAATCATTATAATTCCGTTTCTCGAGTTCCTTATATCCTTGGATTAGTATTAAGATAATTTATCAAAATATCATATTTATAAGATTTAAACCTCTGATGAACAGTAACTTTTACTGTTCATTACAGTTTATAAAAACTATTTTTATAGAATTAATTATACGTAGTTTGTTTAAATCATAACTCGTTCATTATAATCCCGTTTCTCGAGTTCCTTATATCCTTGGATTAGTATTAAGATAATTTATCAAAATATCATATTTATAAAAATTTAGACCCCTGATGAACAGTAGTATTTACTGTTCATCACAGTTTATAAAATTGTTTTTATAAAGTTAATTATATATAACTAGTAAAATCCATAACTTGTTCGTTATAATCCCGTTTTTCGAGTTCCTTACATGCTCACGATCCTTGTAAAGAGCACTATTTTTATAAAATATAAAATATATGGTTTATAGTTCGAATCCAACAGTAGCCATAAAAATAAAATTAGGGTTTTTAATTAAACAAGTTAGTTTACAATCATTTTATTTAAGAACCTTGCACCATTATTTTACCAAGTGTTATACCGTATATCTCACATGTATTTAGTCCTCTAATTGTCCATGTCATTTGTCCATATGAAAACATCAAATACTTTATATAACTTAAAAGTGAATCTAGGTGGTGATTAACTAATACAACAAGTATGTATACAATAGAAAATAAATGAATGAACATTGAATACTTTAAATAGACCTTATAGAAGTCAAGTAGGATGATGAACACAAGATGTAAACCCCAATCAAGCCTTCAAAATCAAAACCCTAATCAAGAAAACCCTAAATAAGTTTTCTTGATAATTCCTTGTTAAACCCGAATCCAAGCTTGCCAACACCTTGAGTAGTCTTAGATAACCTTACAATGAACACTTGAATGCTTGGATTGCCTTGGTTGCAAAATTAAAATGAAACCCTAATGCATAAAAGGTATGCCGTAGGTTTAGAGGAGGGGGAAAGAGTTTTTGCTTTGATTTTGCTTGTAGAAAGTGTAAGAGTATAATGGTGGACTAGTGCTTTCTTTATATAGTAACTTGGACACTATGAAACAACCTTAAAGAAACCATGAGCTTGGAAATGGTTTAGGGTACATGAGCAAAGTGCTCTCCTCCTCCCTAGGCAAAACCCACGGCACGAGGGGTTTAGTACAAGTTTGACAAGCCAATCTTTAGGGAGTTGGGTCCAAGGTACAAAAGTGTAAGGTTTTCAAGTTGTAAGAAAGAAATTTATGAAAGTGTTGTATTTATTTCTTGTGTAAAAGCCCATGTCCGGTTTTAAGATGATATAAGTGAGCAAAATAATTAAATTTTGAGTATTGGGTATAAATGTGGGTATTTGATTGAGTGTAGATAGGTAAAGGTGCTTCCGGGTACGACCGAATGTAATTTATTACGAAACGTAAGCGTTTTACGTAACCA
>BQNB010151216.1:0-15930 GCA_026074375.1 Tanacetum coccineum
ATTTATAGGTTTGCCCAACCGAACCGATCAAACCCGGCCCGAAACAAAAACGAAAAATGTAAACCGAAAACCTAATCGAATTTAGCCTAGTAAAACCGAAGTTAACCTAGGTTTTAGATTATTTTATTTGGTTTTGACCCGACCTGACTCGACCCGAGCAAAATCGAAACCGAATAAGTTCGGTTTGGCTCGGTTTACATACATTATAAAGCATTTGAGACATTTTTATATTTAGAAAGTCAAAAAATTCATACTTTTTCCATTTTCTTTTATAGAAATATCCCTTTTTAACAACAAACACAACCATCTCATTTTATATAACAACCTTTTATAATAACTTTTTGTTATGTGCAATCTTGACCATCCATCTCATTTTAAAGAAACACGTCTTAAACTGACATGTGTCACTTCTTAACTAAAAAATCACTTTTATTTTTAATTTGAAATATCTTTTTATCTATGTATTTTTTTTATGATTTTTTTTCATCATATTTTTTAAAATTTTGTGCTCTTTAATTCAACATCTATTTTGATATATTTTTATTAATTTTTAGTTTTTTTATTTTTAATGCCCTCGAAACCGCTGCTCTTCGCGGGTAACATGCTAGTTTCATTAAAATACTTAAAACTAGCCTCTCATCGGGCGAGCCTTGAAGCTAGTTCATATATATTTTTAGTTTTTACGTGATAATCATTATATTTTTAAGTTTATTTAAGTAATCTGACTATCTATAAGCCCTCATAAGTTTCTTTCTATGAGCTTGAGCTTATTGATTAATAAAACTTTCATAATCTTATGTAACGAAACAAAACTTATTTTATAAGCTAACTTATTTTAGCAGTTCAAGCCCTTGTAAGCCTCGATGAGCCATGTGTCAAACATAGACCTAGTGAAAAGATTAAAAGATTTTATCCTTATCAAGTAACTTAAAAAGAAATTGCTATGATTTTCGAGAGATGGCATAAAAAAAACGAGATAACTCGCGAGCTACTTAGTATTGGTTTAGAAATAGTTAAAAGGAAATAGTTGAAATTGAGTGAGTTTTAAGTCGGAGCTCGAGCTTTAAATTATTGAGGGAATTGCATATATATCCCTACAAAAGCTCAAAATTGCATATATATTCAACTCAAACTTATAATTACATATGTATCATCCTAAAAGCTCAAAAATTGCATATATATCCAACTTAAACTTATAATTGCATATATATCCTTCCTAAACCTTAAATATTTTATATATATACAAATAACTATTTAACTTAAATTTACAACTCTAAAACTCTAAAATAATAATAAAAAATTTTAAAATTATTTTTTCTTTACTTAAAAACTTGTTGGTAGTAATATCTTTTATTGTAAAATTACTTTATTTTTTATACATATATAACAATGATGATATATATTGATAAGTTTATTTCATGACTTCGTATTATATATGATATAAGGTGATTTTTTTGTGATGTTAAATATCGTCTTGATGAATTATTTTTTGTCATCTAGTTTATTTTGAATATCTCGACATCGTACTTTTGAAACAAATGTTACTTTTGTCATTTATAAAATTATAAATATCATAAGTTAGAGTTCATGATTATTTTAAATAATTATTTTGATATATAATACATATTAAAGGGTTATAAAGGATATATATGCAATTATGAAGGTTGAGAAATGATATATATGTAATTACAAAAGTTTATTAAGGATATATATGTAATTATTAGTTTATGTTGGATATATATGCAATTTTTAGGCTTTTGAAATGATATATATGCAATTTTGAATTTCAGTTTGATATATATGCAATTTTGAGCTTTTGCAGGGATATATATGCAATTCTTTGGCTCGTAAAATTTGCGATTTTGTTGAGCTTTTTTATATTTTACGGTCTTATTTATTTTGTGTATGTGTATATTTAAATACTTTTAGTAGCCGAGATCAAAGTATCAAGTCCAATCATGAGTGGAGAGCACGGTGGGAACTCGCCTCTTAGCAAAATAATTTGTAGTGTAAATTTATTAAAATTTTTAGCTATTTTTGTAATTTTTAATAATAAGATTTGCAGTTTAGTTTTTTAAAATTATCAAAGTTTGCCCCATTGGTCATAATTTTGTGACTTTGCCCCTAAGTCCAATAATTTAGTCGAGTTGAGTAGAACTTAAGAGTGTCGAATACTTAAATACTCGACCGAGCTCGGAGTCGAGGTTCAAGCTTGACAAAGTTTGACTTTACTCAACTCGGCTCAGTTACACCCAAGGGGGAGTCGAACTCATTCGCGAGCCACTCTATTGTGTCGAGTTGAGCACGGAAAATACTTCGCTTTGACTTTATCAAAGACAAAATGATCCAAATATTAAGGTGCTTGTCTAGTTGTCTAGTAAAGTTTTCGAGTCTCCTACAATTTGTATCATCTAGAATTTTGACCATTTGTGCATATGTTTACATTAATATGATACTATTTACTTGAGTCAAGCTCGAAAGGGTCAATTACTTCACCGAGTTCAAGTTTAAGCTTGAAGGTTCTCACTCGGTCAAGCTCGAGTTCTAGGGTTGAGTCAACTTTCGAGCGGACACAAGTAGCTTTGAGTCAAGTGGTTGGTAAAACCGTAAAAGAGGTTTATCATGGGAGATGGGCCATGTTCAGGTAGGTAAAAGAGGTTCTCAACACTATAATATCATTCGATATGCAAACACAACACAATCACAGATAATGGAAGACGAAATCTGAAACAGATAGCATTATGATAGTAATCAGATTGTCACACGTCTTCTTTCAAACAAAATAAAAATTAAACCTAAACCAATATACGTTTAGAGAATCGATTCTTAAAAAGACCCAAAAGAGTATGGATCAGTATATAGAAGTTGGTGCAAGACTCCATCAGATAAAGTCGCCGAGTATATTTTAGATAATAGTTAAAAGAAACATAAGCATAACCGGTGGCCATATTTAAGATAGCGCGCATAGCATACATAGTTATTATATGAGTACACCACACTTAAATCCAACCTAATTACTAAACTTAGAGAAACCATAGAGCTGAGTCCATATTTATATTATAAATCCACTAGATGCTGCCTCCCATGCCACCTCCTGTCATACACAACATCGTCCATCTCCCACTGTCACCAACAATTGGCTAAAAGTCAGCAACTTCATATAATACTAACAGATGAAAACAAGGTAAGATTTGAACATGTGACCCGTCGAAAAGAAAATGTATATATCCCCAAACAGACGAGCTCATTCAGCACTACACATCAGAGGTGGAAAAAATGGACAGATTAGATAATGGGTCAAAACAGGTCATATAATGACCCGAAACACTTTTGTGCCAAAAATTTGAAACCTTGTGTAGATGCGTAGTGCGTCAAATATGTTTTTCCAAAAGACAAACTGCAAAAAAAATGTAATGTATTCTACGCTTTTTTTATCAATATGTGCACTATGTTAGCAATTTCATGCATGCAACATGCTTACCATTTTTTACGCCATGCAATTTGCAACCATTCATGCATGAGGGGGTGAATCCTCACTACTATCACTATCGCTAAACTCATCAGGGGATGAAGAATCCTCAGTAGTATCACTGTCGTTAAATTCATCAGTGGATGAAGAATCCTCACTGGTATCATCACTATCGTTAACTTCGTCAGGGGATGAAGAATCCTCACTGGTATCATCACTATCGTTAAATTCATCAGTGGATGAAGAATCCTCACTGCTATCACTAGTATCGCTAAATTCATTAGGGGATGAAGAATCCTCACTGCTATCACTAGTATCGCTAAGTTCATTAGGGGATGATGAATCCTCACTGCTATCACTAGTGGAATATCCGATCTTATCACTCTCTTTTACTTGTTGTTGGCGCTTTCTTTTGGCCGCACCCTGCTTACCGGTATAACTACATATGCGCTTTCTTTTAGCCGCACCCTTACCCATATCACTCCTATCATTATCGGTATCACCCCCTTTTACTCGTTGTTGGCGCTTTGTCTTGAGGTAATCTATAAACTTGTGTTTAACCTTACATAAAAATAAATCATTAGACGTCATTACCATGTTATTTAGGCGCTCTTTGAATATACTGATATAATGCATAATTCATATATTGATATATATATATAAGAATCAAAATAAAAATTTACCTTATGATGAAACAACAAGGTGTGAGTTAAAATATATTGTCTATATATATGAAATTGAAGATGACCAATTACATGGATAGGGATAGTCACTAACAGCAAGATTTAGACATGCCGTTAGAAGGGTTAGTTGGAAGTAACATCAAGAACATGGTGGGAAATAAATAGAAACATGTTAGTATATATATTCATGTGAATATAGATATTATGTAAAGAGATCTTTGATATATTTGAATTTGATATAATTTGTCATGTTAAGTCATAATCTGTTTCGAATCGTATGGTTATTTACGTAAAGTTGAGACATGAACTTTTACAAATGAGGTAAAGAGGTCACTTAGAAACCATATCAGATGATTTTCGAGAAGAAGATTGTATTCGGGCTTATAAGAGAAAAGAAACATACATACGTAATTGCTTTATAAAGATATTTCATGGGATTTAATATACAAGTTAAGTCATGAAAAAAAAAAAACTGTTATAAATTTAATAAAAGTGGTACATCCAATTTAAATGCTAGCGTGACTTAATACATGCTATTTTTAAAACTTAGGATGCGAGTTGTGAATTATGAACTAATACCACATGGTTTAAAACTAAATACAAATTATTCATAGTGTCCTGATACAAAACAATTACAGTGGAAATCACAAAACAGTTAGAGTTTAATCCAAATATAACCAAGTAGTACCAATTCAAACTATTACGGAGTAACTATTCACGTTGGAAAATAAAAACTAATGATACAATAGTAATAATATTTATCACAAACAATAAGTAAACAATAGCTAAATAATAAATGGTTACTTAATTCTTCTAGATAATTTGAAGCGGGAGTAAGTCGATGTGATTTGTCAAGAACGCTTTGATTTGTTAAGGTACAAATATTATATCCTTTCTTTTAAGGATTCTTATACATTTGATTCCGTATCTATTTCGCACCTATAAATCCTTATATATGTTTCACATCCTATGATTCCGTTATTTGTTGCAAACCTTATTGATAACTTCGTTGAGCCCTTTGAATATCGTTTTATACAATGCTTCATTTGATATTAGCCGTGATATTAACTTATCCGTTTTGTTTTGAGACAGACCTTCTTTAATATAAAATGGTTTCGTTTGTGATTATTCTATAGTGAAACTTTTGTTTTTTCCGATGCCCGAGCTAAACTAGCTTATGAGGTACCCATTGGGCCCCCAGTCATTAAGCACCAATGGCGTGACACTAACTTGGCGGTGTGATCAGTCCACAGGCGTTTCCCTTTCCGTCTTGTGTGCTCTAATATCACTTGGGCCATATATGATTGATTTGTAGGGAGCGTATGGATGCATCCATGTACTTTTTCAGCACAGTTTTAGTTGAATGGCTTAGTGGTGTCAACACCCCATTGCACTTTCGTTTCGGTACATGTGGAGATTGCAACTCCCTTGTACAACTTGATATGATATATGATGATTATTTAGTCTAAGCGTGTGGCATGCTGTAGACTTTCTTTTCGAGCTCGTGGGGGCATTTCTATATGTTTTGTTTGAGCACTAATTTGTTCAGTTATAGATGGAAATCTCTGATGTTCATTTTGTTTACCTACATATATTTGAATCATCTGTTTCGTTTATATAATCTGTTCACTGACTTTAAGCTCCAGCCCCATGCAATTTTCTTTTCTTCCCCTCCCGCGGCAGGCAAGTAATGTAAGAAGGGACGCTGGGTTTGAGTTTTTTTTTTTTTTTTGAGAGTGCTTAGGAGCTCTTAGTGGACCGACTTGATGATAGCTTTCCCATTTCTTTTATAAAATCGTTTAGACGTTGAAGTTAAATTTTGTCTTTTGCTTAGACTTCGGATGGAAGTCATGATGTATTTGACAATTTATTTCCTTAGCTTTCTTGGTGAATATTGTTGAACCATTTTATGAATAAAGTCTTCCGCTTGCGTTTGTTTTGATACCATAAGTGTGACATTTGACTTATTCTCGGGTGGGGTGTAATAATTACGGTATCAGAGCTGCAGGTTTGTCCTGTGGAACTTAGGTTATGACATGTGAGGATTGGGTAGACGTTAGGTTTTCATTTCTGATCTAATCGCTCTCTCTCGAATTTTGATCTTAACCTCTAATTTGTCTTTGTTGGTTCGTTTGTTAATCGTTTAGATGCCTCCTCTTCGCAATCGTGTGAACAATGAAGCAGATCATGCTTTTACTACTGCGGTAGCACAGGCAGTTGCAGACCTGTTACCGACTCTTACTGCTCGCATAACCGACGAGATTCGCCAAAATGATAATAATGGGAATAGCGGTAATCGAAGGAATTCTAAACGTGGAAATCCTAGGGGTTCAGTTAATGATGGGGATGCACAACCCACGGATATCCATGTATGGTTGGAGAGGTTCCAGAAACAGAAACCTTAAACTTTTAGCTCAGCATCCACACCAGTTGAGGCAGAAAACTGGATAGCACATATTGAGAAGATCTTCGAGGTTTTGGGATGCGATGATCAGTTCAAGGCGAGATTGGCAACATACAAGCTGGAGGGAGATGCTCATAGTTGGTGGAGGGCCTATAAGCAAGCCAAGGGAGGTGATGCTTATGTGACAACGCTGTCATGGAATGATTTTCGTGACATCTTCTTTTTGCAGTATTTTCCATACTTGGAGAAAGAAAAGTGTGAACGAGAGTACAAATCGATTCGTCAATTACCTGAGGAAACTAGTACTAATTTTATGAAGAGATTTCTTAAATTGGCGGGTTTCTTAGGGGCTAAGGCGGGCACCCAGGAAGAACAGGCTAAACATTACAAATGGGGGTTGAATGACTTTGTACTTGACAGGATCTTGAACACCGAGTTTACTAATGTAGCACAGGTTGCTAACGTTGCAAGAAATATTGAAATCTTACATGATAGGCCGAAGAATGAAGGAGACAACAAGAGAGATAGAGACGGCCATCGTATACGACCATCAGAAACACCATCACAGGGGTCTAATCTAAGAGCTGATGATCGAAGGGATAGTGACAGATATGGAAACCGTGGCAGACATGGTAACAGGGACAAATATGGCACTAACATATGGCGTGGTTGAAAGAAGGACCAAATGATAGACATGGTATAGGTAGTGACAGCAAGGAAAATGGTAAGTCAGAGGTGTGGCCTGACCAAGACCAGGGGGTTTCGGAGGCCACCATTATAGTCGTTCCTTATAGGTCATCAAGCCAGAGGGGATACTCAGATTATAACTCTTCTCCCCCATGTAACCTTTGTGGTAAATTTCATCTAGGAAAAGCGTGTCACAGGGCTACTGGTGCTTGCTTTGAATGTGGAGAGGTTGGGCATTTGGCTAAAGATTGTAACTTAGAATTTTAGCAAATCTTGTTTGTTTGGGCCGTACGTGTTTATAAAGAAAAAGGATTGATCGTGAATGGACATATATACCCTCAAATTTAATTTACCCATAATTAGGCGTTGGACAAATTTTTGCGAGTTAATCTATGTTTGTTGAGTTGAGCTTGAAAAAAACTTTAATTTGACTCGTTCTAAGTTGAGTTGAGCTCGAAAAGTCGAAAGGGTCAATTTTAGTGACTTCAAGTTAAAGCTTGAAAGTTATCACTCGATCAAGCTCTAGTTTTACGGTTGAGTCAACTCTCGAGCTTGACATGGATCAACTTTCACACGGACACATGCAGCTTTGGGTCATGCGGGAAGGTAAACGAGGTTGACCATGAGGCATGTCCGGATAGTGCAGAGTAACCCGAATTGGATCTCATGTCATGGTCAGGTTGACAGTTGGGTTAAACCATATAATAGTCACCTCAAACACGACTCAAATTGTCAACGTAAAATATCATTCATTGCGCAAACACAAAACAATCACACATAATGGAAGACAATCTGAAACAACTAGCATTATGATCGGTTACACGTCGTCTTTCAAACAATATAAAAACTAAACCTAAACTAATGTATGTTTAGAGAATCAATTCTCAAAGAGACCCAAAAGAGTATGGATCAGTATATAAAAGTTGGTGCACGACTCCATCAGATATAGTCGCCGAGTAGATTTTAGATAATAGTTAAACAGAAACATAAGCATAACCGGTGGCCACTGGCCCATATTTAAGATAGCATAGCACATTTTCAGGATACATAGTTATTATATGAGTACACCACAGTTAAATCCGACCTAAATACTAGAAACTTAGAGAAAGCACAGAGCCGGCATTAGAGTCCATATTTATATTCTAAATCCACTAGATGCTGCCTCCCTTGCCACCTCCTGTTTGGCGCAACATCGCATCGATCACATCCCCGTCTTCCATCTCCCACTGTCACCAACAATTGGCTAAATGTCAGCAATTTCATATAGGGTAACAAGTACACTTTTATTAAAATAAAATCAGATTATAATTGATAAATAATTAACAGAAAATAAAACAGACACAGAAGACAGACACTATGAACGATAAATAAGGAAAACAGTAAAATAGTAAAAGTACTTACTTGATCACCATCAAGGAAACACTCTTCGAGGCACGTGTTAGACATGCTTAGCACTAAAGAGCTGAGGCACGTGTTTGACACGCTTCCTTTAAAACAGATTCGCCGTATGTTTCCCAAGGTACAACTGAAACAGTAAGTTACTGCCGGACTTAACAAACTTCATGGAATATCACATTTCCAGATGTGTACTCCATAAGTTGGATATCAATAATACTTATTGATTTGATGTGTGTCAAAGCTATAGAATTAGGACCTCTATTTATACACGATAGAGTCCTCACAAGTTTACTCATCCCACCAATGTGGGATAGAAAATAAACATAAATTCATCTTTAAGCATGGTACCGAATGCCTAACTTTGAGACGCTATATCTCATTCACATCAACTCTATTTTGGACACATAAAAGTTCATTGCGAAGCTCTCTACAAGGAGAACTCAAACTTACAAACTATTACATATATATATGACACATACATATAAATAATTGTGTCCAAAGTTGGTCAAAAATTATTTTGTCAACCAAATTTTTTAACAATCCCCCACATGAATAGAGATCGGTCAAATGCACAAATGTTTCAATGAAATTCCAACAGTTGAGTCTTGCATAAGATAGGTAGGTGTGACCCTTTGAACTTTCCCTTGTGAGATGCACTTAGTCTCCTAGATCTGAGTAGACGTGATGTCCTTGAACTCAGCCTCTGTTTACGTAGACGACATTACATACTCACACAAGACTCTCCCTGACACTGTTAAGTCCTCATAGTCATGTTCATTATGGTCCTGAACATTAGCCTGGTTCTGCAAGAGCTCTTAGAAATTACGCCCCCTACATTTCCCTTCGAAGCGACCCCACTTCTCTCTCACATAGGTGATTTCATCCTGAATCATTAAAAACATATGTTTTGTGATTTCATATTGAATCATAATGCTTTATGATTTCATCCTGAATCATTATAGCCATATGTTTAACCTCTCAACAAGTCACATTTGTTATAGGAATGGACTAGGATGTTACAATTTTTAAGTAACACCCCCACATTAACTTGACTTCCCCCACATTTCTATGATTAGGTTGTCCTATTGAACCCAGATCTTGGGATCTCCAGTCAACTGGGTTAGGTTTTCCTTCATAGAAACCCATTCCTTTAAGGGCTTTAGTCACATTCCTTTAGACGACTCTCTAACCAACACTTGTTAGACATGCTTAGCACTAAAGAGCTGAGGCACGTGTTTGACACGCTTCCCTTAAAACAGAGTCGCCGGAACAGTAAGTTGTACTGCCGGACTTAACAAACTGTCTGGAATATCACATTTCCAGATATGTACTCCATAAGTTGGATATCAATAATACTTATTGATTTTGATGTATTTCAAAGATATGGAATTAGGGCTTCTATTTATACACTATAGAGTCCTCACAAGTTTACTCATCCCACCGATGTGGGATAAAAAACAAACATAAATTCCTCTTTAAGCATGGTACCGAATGCCTAACTTTGAGACGCGATATCTCATTCACATCAACTCTATTTTGGACACATAAAAGTTCATTGCGAAGCTCTCTACAAGGAGAACGCAAACTTACAAACTATTACTTATATATATGACACATACATATAAATAACTATGTCCAAAGTTGGTCAAAAATCACTTTGCCAACCAAATTTTCCAACAATTCATATATTATACTAACAGATGAAAACAAGGTAAGATTTGAACTTGTGACCCATCAAAATTGCTGAAAAGAAAATGTATATATCCCCAAACAGACGAGCTCATTCAGCACTACACATCAGAGGTGGAAAAATTGGACCACTTAGATAATGGGTCAAAACAGGTTATATATTGATTTGGATTCAATAAAGTTGGGTTGACCCAAAACAGTTTTATGCGAAAAATTAAAATCTTGTGTAGATGGGTAGTGTGTCAAATATGTTTACAAAAAGACAAACCGCAAAAAACATGTAATCTTTTTTATCAATATGTGCACTAGTTTAGCAATTTAATGCAACATGCTTACCATTTCTTACACTATGCAATTTGCAACCATTTAGTGGTACCATTATACTTTACATAATGCAACAATTGCATACTTCCGTATGAATGGTAAGTGTGTTGCATATATATATGGATAGTACATTTCATATGCATTATCATGGCATTGAAATTCTTTTTGTATGAAATAACTTGAAAAAAAAGTCCAAAAATTTGTTTGAGGGTCAAGCCAACCCAGCCCATTTCAATCCACCTCAAAAGATATAATGAGCCGTCCAAAATCCATTATAACACGTCACCGAACCACTGGTCAGGCCATCTCTACTTGTGGGTATGAGAATGGGAGAGAGCAAAACTCATCAGGAGTTTGTTCCCCTCGAAGACGTATTCCATTAAACAACCAAAAAATTGAATTAAGCTCAACAGATTGTCGGTCACAGTATGCATTCATGAGCTTTTTCAGCTGTGTGCTCCTTTTGATCCTAAAGAAGACATCTTCCCCATCCTGAAAACACACGTAGTGGCATATTAGTTATCACTTCGCAGTTCGCACTAAGAGAAGATATCAAAGTGCATCATGTGTGCCAAAATTGAAAAAAAGTGGCCATGTGGAAGGCATAAAAAATAGTTTGGGTGGAGTAGTGGACATTGCTTCTTTAATCTAACCAAGACATCCATGTTCATTTGGAGGGCTAATAATTGTTCCAATGCATAAAAATAACGTATATGAATGACGCAAAAATGATTCTTCAATCTGGCTACCATTAATACTGGAAGTTACGTTATACTAGTTAGGATCATTTTCCGAACAAGGAAGAAACAGAACCAGAATAAATAGACCATGCACAATGAAACAGCAACCTGTCACTAACCCAAAATTAGTTGAGACAACATGGAAGTAAAGCATTACAGAACTATAATAGCGCAAGGCCCTCAGACTCGAGGACATGAGCATCATGCTTCAAATAATCCCACTGTCTACTCACAACCCATTTCATAACTCGCACTCCCTCAACTCCGTTATCAGTAATCACTACACCCGTGTCAATAACGGTCCAAGTCAAACACTCGTAAAATAGACCAGCCACATGATCATTTCTAGTACCGTCTCACAACATAACAGTGACTCTTGGATAGTGAATCAGACTAGTTGAGTAAACTTCTGTATTCCCTAACCTTACAGTCTTCCACGTCTGTTATAAATAAATGTATATATATATAGCTATTGTTTAGAAACTAACTCCTTAACCTAAACTCTAACCTGCACATTTTAATATATTTGCAAAGAATTAGTAGTCCTAACGACAATAGAAATCAAAAGTAACACTAATCGATGAAAGAGACCGAAAGCCTTAGACAGTATTGAAGGTGAGTTCAACAGTCTTCAGAAATAGCTAGAATTAACGATATCATACCAGGTGAACAACAATGAACATCTTGTTGTAATTTAGCATGTTATGTACGACTATTTCAAAGTTTCACAAACACTTTCTAGTACACACTTGAGATAACAAATCATATTATAAAACACAAGAAATAACACTCATCAAAAGTAGTAAAGATGGACCTCATCAATCGATGTACAGTCCGCAATCTACATATAGATGTTTCTATAAGTGGCAAAATAGATGGGTTGGGTTGGGTTGGGTCATGGATCTAGATGGGTTTGGGTCTAGATGGGTTAGTTTCGGGTCTAGATGGGTTTCTTATTATTTTTTTTAACGTTTGTTGTCCGTTTTTGACCGTTTTCGGGCGTTTCGATCTATTTCGATCGATTTCGACCGATTTCGACCATTTTCGACCGTTTTCCACCGATTTCAACCGTTTTCCATCGATTCCGACCGATTTCCACCGATTTCGACCGTTTTTGACTGTTTTTGACCGAAAAATCATATTTCAAACTCTACAAGAAAGAGTACACATCATAAAAGTTTGTAAAGACTGTACCCCATCAAATCCCCCGATTTATCAGTCCGCAATCTATCATAATAGATGTTCTATAAGTGGCAAAAATAGATGGATTGGGAGTTGGGTGGGAGGGTGCGCATAGGCGCTATTAGATGGACTTTGCGTGGTCGCGGATGTCTTGATCGGCGAGATTCTTGGATCAGATGGGGCTTGGGCGGGGATGGGTGGGGGGGGGGGGGGGGGGGGGGGGGTTGTTTCGGTCTCTAGATAGGTGTCTTAGTATTTTTTTACTCTAACGATTTGTCTGTCCCGTTTTATGACCCAGGGTCCGGGCGTTTGCCGATCTAATTTCGGATTATAGATTTCGACCAGATTTCGACCATTTTCGACCGTTTACCACCTAGATTTCAACATTGTTCCATCGAGTTCTACCGAGTTTGCCACCGACAGTTGCCGACGTTTTTGACTGGTGGACCGAGTTTTGACCGTTGTGGACGAGTGATATCGATCGTTTTCAACCTATTTCGACCGATTAGGACTGTTTTCGACCGATTTCCACTTTTTTTGACCGTTTTCGACCAATTTCGGCAGATTTCAACCGATTTCGATCGTTTTCGACCGATTTCAATTGATTTTGACCATTTTTGACCGTTTTCGACAGATTTCCATCGATTTCGACCAATTTACACCGTTTCCGATCGTTTTTTACCGATTTCGATCAATTTTGACCGTTTTCGATCGATTTCGGCCGTTTTTGACTAATTTTGACCGTTTTCCACCGATTTCCATCGTTTTCCACTGATTTGCACCGTTTTTGAACCTTTGCGTCCGTTTTCGATCGTCTTTGACTGTTATGGGACCTTTTCGACCAATTTCATCCGTTTTTGTGCGTTTTCAACAATTTTTGTTCGCTTTCCTATGTTTTCAAGCTTTGTTTGATTGTTTTGAACGTTTTTGTCCTTTTTTAAACGTTATGATTCGATTTTGTACGTTTTCGTCCATTATTGTACTCGTTTACATACGTCCTCCTCCGTTTTCCTCTATTTTTCTTTGTTTTCCTACGTTGCGTTTGGTTTCATACATTTTGTACGATTTTATACGTCTTCATACGCTTTTATACATTCTTATAAAAAGTACTAGAACGTATAAAAGCGGATAAAACATTTTAAAACGTTCAAAAACGTATTTAAACATACAAAACGAACAAAAACTTAGAAAATCATAAGAAAACGTACAAAAGCGTAAGAATATGGACAAAAACAGTCGAAGACGTACAAAACGGTCAAAATCTGTTGAAAACTGTCTAAAACGGTAAAAATCGGTCGAAGAGGTACGAAAATGGTCAAAATCTGTCAAAAAAGGTCGAAAACGGTCGAAATCAATAGAAATCGGTGAAAATCATTGGACATTGGTTGAAATCGGTCGAAAACGATCGAAATCTGTCGAAACCGGTCGAATTCTGTCGAAATCGGTCAAAATGGTCAAAAACGGTGGAAAACGATCAAAATCGGTCGAAAACGATCGAAATCGGTGGAAGTCGGTCAAAACGATGGAAACGATCGAAATCGATCGAAAACGGACAAAAACGGTCAAAATCGTTCAAAAATTGTTGAAATCGTTCGAAAACGGAAGAAATCGGCCAAAATCAGTCAAAACCCGTCGAAAAGAGTCGAAATAGGTCAAAAACGGTCGAAATCAGTCAAAAATCGATCGAAAACTATCAAAATCAGTGGAAATCGGCGGAAATCAACAGAAATCGTTCAAAAATGGTCGAAAACTGTTGAAATCAGTCGAAATCGGTCGAAAATGGTGGAAACCGGTCGAAAACAATCGAAATCGATGGAAATCGGTCAAAAACGGTGAAAAACGATTGAAATCGGTCAAAACGTTCAAAAATGGACGAAATCGATCAACATCGGTCGAAAACGGACGAAAACAATCGAAAACAGCCGAAACGGTCAAAAACGGCCGAAATCAGTCGAAATTGGTCAAAATCGGTCGAAGACCGTCGAAATTGGTCGAAAACTGTCGAAATCGGCAGAAATCGTTCGAAACAGTCGAAACTGTTGAAATTGGTCGAGATCTGTCGAAATCTGTCAAAAACGGTGGAAAACGGTCGAAAACGATCGAAATCGGTAAAAACGATAGAAATCGATTGAAATGGGTCGAAATCGGTCAAAAACTGTCGAAAACGGACGAAATCGGTCGACAGCGGTCGAAATCGATCATAATCGGTCAAAATCGATCAAAAAGAGTTGAAATCGGTCGAAATTGGTCGAAAACTGTCGAAATTAGTTGAAATTGGTGGAAATCGATCGAAATAAGTCAAAATCGGTCGAAAATGGTTGAAAACGAACTAAATCGGTCAAAATCGGTCGAAATTGTCGAAAACAGTCAAAATCGATAGAAAATGGTCGAAATCGGTCAAAAACGGTTGAAATCGGTCGAAATCGGTCAAAAACTATCGAAATCGGTCAAAAATGGTCGAAAACGTATAAAAACGTTAAAAACGGATGAAAAATGTTATACCCAACAAGACCCGTCTATAAATATTAAGGGAGACCCAACTAGACCCATCCCTTAAAAATATTTTACCCAACTAGACCCATCTATAATATTAAGGAAATAATGCTAGACCCATCTATAAATTTAAGAGAGACCCATCTAGACTTTATCCCTTAAAAATATTTAACCAACTAGACCCATCTAGACCCATGGGTCTGAAATTGCCACCTCTAGATGTTTCTGTAGAACTTGAGAAAATAACCGTTAAAGAGCTCCACACGGGATCAAACTCTCTGTCCTTAACGGTGTTTACGCGCTCAATTTGCTGAAAGCCTCTTGCGTAACGGACCCCAGGATCTTATGCAGACACGACGTTGTTGATCACCAGCATATGATAACAATGTAATGACAATGGCAGAGTAGAAAATGGTATGACAATTATGCTAGAACGCAGGGGTGGTGAAGTCCTGTTGTAAGTGTCGTAGTGTGTTTTTGGTACATTGAATACACACTTTTATAGCTTAAAATCAAGCTTCCAAACATGATCTAAAGAAACAATGATCATGGGCAAGAAACAAAGAGGTGGTGGAGATGGCTGCAAATCATGGATGCCTTCCAAATCTCCTCACACTCCTATTTTCTAGGTGACTTATTAGCCCCACGTACACACTTTCATCTTGGTGGTTACTACTTAAACATGTTGTACCACAAGCCCCACATATGATTCCAAGCACATTGAACCGAAAACCGACCTGACCCGACAAACCGACCGAAACCGGTCCGAACGGAACTGAACCGACCTTATTCGGTTCGGTTTTCGGTTTTCTATATTTTTTTGGTTTCGTCGGTTTGGTTCGGTTCGGTTCAAAACGACAC
>BQNB010151217.1:5243-15930 GCA_026074375.1 Tanacetum coccineum
ACACTTGTTTGACGTAAACCTTAATTTATTTGGTGACCGTTTACGTTAAATGATTATTTCTAGTCTACGCGATTTAGCTTAAATGTTAAATTAAAAGTAAACGCGTATCGGACCAAAATAAATAGTGACGAATAATAGGAATCGTAAAATGACCTGAAATTGAGAAATGTTACATTTTGTTACTCCAATCTTTGATTATACACTTAATTATAAACCATTATTACTCCATTCTTCTTTAATTAGATCATACCCTTAAAAAATCAAGAATCAATAAAATCAAGAACTTTTTTAAACTTGATGTATGGTGGTTAATTATTGTTGGGGAATGATTAGGGGTTGATTTGTGATTGATTTAAGATCAAATGAAAGAGATTTGGGGGGAAAGTTTTTGTTTCTTGATGGTTTTTGTGGAGTGCTCGTCGAACCAGAGAGAGAGCAAAGAACAGGATGAAATTTTTTATAACTGAGTGTGTGTTTTTAGAAGAGTCAAATCCTTTTATAGATGGTCAAATGTTTAATAAATTTCCAAAGGGAGTGTTTGTTTTTGAGTTTAGATGGAGACTAAAATTAAGAAGGGTGTTTGGTTTAATGTTTTGTAGGAGATAATTAAAAGAAAATTGGTGTTTGGTTTAATTATTTATATATATTATTTGGTGTTAATACATTTAGTTAAAGTATTATAAAATGTAAAATACGATTTTGACACGGTTTCGGCTAAAACGCGGGAAAAATCACGAAATACTAAAAATAAAATAATTAGACTTCCGGAGAAATAATAAAAAAATTTTAATTTCTTAAAACGCTTAACGGATAAATATCCGAAGCACGACACTCAAATAACTAAAAATGACGATTTTCACCAAATCGGCTAACAAGTAAAACACAATAATTTTATTCAAAGAAAAAATAAGAACGGAGTCAAAATTTAATATTGACCATAAAATACGAGTTGTTACAAAAGATCTGTTGAAATAGGAGTTTCGGTTGATAATACTAGAGTTGGTGTAAGAATTGTTTGTTTGGGGAATAACTAATACAGGTACATTAAGCAGAGATGGAGACTGAATCTAAGGTAATTCTTGTTGGATTTGAATATACAATAGTGAGTTAATCTCTGTATCTACAAATTCTTTAGTAGTACCCGCTAGAAATGTATTAGAAGATAGGTTAAGGAATTGATTACCAAAACCAGATGAAACAGAAAGGATGGAGCTTGTTGGAGGAAGTTCATGCATCTCTTTTTGTGTCACAGAGGCAAGAGAAGTTGCCTGACTGTCTTGAGCAGTAATGTCTTTGGCTTGATCAACATTGGACAACTCATTTCCAACTTACTCCTCATCTCCTTTTGCTTCTTCTGCCATTTCAACATCTGCCTTGTCTGCATCAACCATTTCATCATCATCTTTCCCAATCTCATCATTCTCAGCATCTTTCATTTCCTCATATGCACCGTCATGCACATACTCATCATCACGTGCTTCATACCCACCATACTCATCTTCTAATGCTGTTTTCTCTTCATCATCAGTTTCTTCAATAACAATGCTTCTATCATCATTGTCATCTTGATCATCTTGTCTCTCTTCTTCTTCATCACTTGACACCCATTCAATTTCCTCTTCATTTACATTTCCTTCATCAAACCAATCACTCTTATTCTTTAAACCCTAATCAATTGCTGTATCAACTTTAGCTGCAGAACTACCTTTTACTTCATCAGGAACCTTCGGTGTAATACCAGCTCCTTCACTTGAGGTTATGAGTTTGTCTATTAACTCATCGGGAACCTCTGTGTAATACAAGCTCCTTTACTTGAGCCTCTAGTATGTGGCTGACTCTTGCTAACTATCTTGCTGGCTTTAATAGCTTGCATCGTATCGACAGCTAATTATTCTTCTTCAGTCAAGACTTGAATGCCTTTAAGCTTCTTAGACTGATCCAGTGATTTCTTCTTTGATACCCGTGAAGTATCTGTAAAGACAACACCAGATGGTCTTCTTCTTTCGGTTGGCCTGTTAGCAGGTTCACCCTCTGATTCACCAGAGTATTCTTCTCTTGCAGCCTTTTCTGTTACAAGGCGTTCACGAGTTTCATGAACACGCCTTGCTTCTTTAGCAATTTTAGCCCCAGTTCTGCTGATTGACTTTCCTAACTCAAAAGCAACATTTGGTTTAGGAATGATGTTGTCATCAGCAGATATTGAGCCTTTCTTCTTTGGAGTGACTATTTGCTTTTTTTACTTGTGAACATTTACCTTTACTTTTCTTTGAGGTTATCATTTCCAGAGGAGTAGCAACAAAGGATTTATAGTTTTGATTGCTTTTTGATTTCATCAGGTTAGCATCTGTGTTGTTTAACTCGTCCATATTCTTAAATCTTTCACTTTGTTCACAAACTTAAACTTCTATTATACCATATTCCTTAATTATGTTGTGAGACCATAAACTCAGTCCATTTAGGAGATGGCATTTGTGGTAGTAAAAGGAAGTATCTGATGATGAGATTTTAATAAATCTGAGGTAAGGCATGATATTTCATCTTCTGAGCTTTGACTGGCCTGTACTCATTTTGTATTGCAAGTCTTCCTTAAATTAGCTCAGCAAAGTCGACATTCTTCTCATAGATACATAACTATAAGATTCCAACTCGTAATTATCAGAGGTTTGTCATTGTTGGGACGTCATTACCCAGACTGGCACTTGTTGATGATTGTTGCTAGGGTTCTCCATGGTTGATGCATGTAATCAACAAACATGTTTGCCAGCTTGTTTATTTGACCCTTGTATCCCAGTTCATAAAGGAAATCGATCAGTGACTCTTCAGATGGAGGTTCAATGAAGTCTTAATTAGGAACTCTTAGGCAAATACCAAGAATCTTTTTAAATAGTTCAACATCTATTTTGCACTTCTTGTCACCTACATAAAACTCATAGAAGGTAGTCTTCTTGATCTTTTTTACTGTGAACCAGAATTGCTGCATGTAGATTTCTGGCACATCAGCAGTGATGAGAAAGGCATTATAGCATGGAGAATCTTTGATGATATCCAAGATGGATTGAAAAGTTTCTTCCCTTTGAGTTAGTGAAGGATCAATTCTCATGTTGGTAGAGCTGATCATGACTCTATCAGCAGTGGGAACCAGTGCTTCATCACGAGCAGCTTGTTGAATTTGTTCTTGATTCATGATTCTGCTTACAAGTTATCCAATGCAGTTTATAACATTACAGATATATATTTAGATATTTTTTTTATATTTATATATAGATATATATTTATATATATATATATATGTGTGTGTGTGTGTGTGTGTGTATGTATATATAATTATATATACATATAAATATATACATATATATTTTAAAATATTTATTAAATTGTATAATATATATATATATATTATATATATATATTATTTATTATATATCACTGATTAGATTAATTTGTCCTTGATGTTGTGATTGTTTAAGATGAAGTTGTGTTTAGGTTTAATGCAATTAAGTCCGTTTAACCATACTAATTGAAGAAAGTCAACTATGGTCAATAGTCAAAGTCAACAATAAAAGTCAAACTGGACAAACATGTTAACCTAAGGTCAACAGTAATAGAAGTTCAGGGTCCAACAAAGTTCTATTTAGGTCATGGACAGAAAATATGGGTCATGTTTCGCAGGATTTAAAAAAAAATTAAGCATAGTTTCTTTTCCTAAATATGACATATTTCGCACAAATAGAACACCTGTCATGTTTCACAGAAATATGATAAACATATTTTGCAAAAATAGGGAGTGACATATTTCGGACAAATCAAACCCCGTGGATTATTCGGCCAGTGTGTCGGAAACCATGGTTACCAAATATATATATATATATATATATATATATATATGTATATATATATATTTATATATATATATATATTATACAATAGGGACTGATATCAAGTTAATTGTTGAATTAATTTTTTGTATAATATAGAATAATTATTCTAATTGAATAGTCAATAATCATATAAATCATAACATTATTTAAATTAATTTATAAACGATAATAAGAAAATTTAAGAAATTCAAAAGGAAATTGATTATAGAATTCTGTTATAAATTTTACCTTGATTGAAATTGTATACAACTTTGATAAGGAAATCGATCAGTTCTAAGTTATGTTCTATGATATAGGAGATACAAATATTTGAAAATCTCAAACTTTTCGGAACATGTATGTGGATATTTTATTGAAGGGTTGTTCTTATAAAAAGATGGATTGTTCTCTTCTGAATTCTTCTTCTTTTTATAGGGTCTTGAATCGGTATTCACTTCTTTGATAACGAAAATACAATCAAGTCTTTAATAATGTAGCACATCTGTCTTCAATTATCAATCATCTTTTATAAAGTTGTCTTCAATAATGCTGTCTTCAATCATCTTTTTTATAGTGTCTTCTGTCGTCACTGCTTACGTCTTGAATAGTTGGTCTTCTAGAAATATGCTAAGCTGTCTTCTTTATATAATTCTTTACATGAATATTATTTTTTACATATCTAAAAAGTTTTCATCCTCATACGGGTCTTGAGAATCTTGAAACAGGTTTTCACTTGGGTGGAGTCCCCCTAGTTTTCATTAGAACTTTTCTAATAGGCTTCATCTATTTGATTAATCTTCTGATTCGTTGAGCTTTTTCTTTATTAGTCATTGTGATCCTGATGCTGATGAATTTGGAGAAACGGATGTAGTTTGGCATAAAGACTTTATGTTACCTTTATTGATGATTTGTGCTGTAATTTCCTTTAATTACTTTCCACCACTTGGCACTAAATTGTCTAATTAACAATGGTGGTGAAGTACCTTCTAGCTTCCTTCTTTTTATGAGTAAATGACAAAATCCATGGGGAGTTTAATGGTAAGAACGAACAATTGTAAAGGGTAATTCAAATGAAGGATACTTCTTGTTTTAATAAAAACTTTATATTGGTTTTATCATGCTAAAACTGTCTGAGGGAAAAGTCTTCGGAGAGTTCAATACGATCATTTGACAAACCATTTTGGATTATTTTAAAGAAAAAGCTTTTGAAAGTGGAAAACCAAGTATGGAAAATAGAGCTTTGTATAAGAATGCCTATTCAGGCTTCAATGTAATATAGTATTATATCCAGGATTATTTGGATAACAAGATAAAATTTGTTAGTAAAAGGTCTGTTGTTCCAATCTTCGATGGATAAAACTTTAAAAATTTTAACTTTGTTAAAATCAATTTTTATTGGGTCTTCTTTATTGTAATTATGACGAATTTGAATTGATTTGCTATCTATTAGAATAGCTTCATAATACTCTCTGGTTTGATAATCGTTTGTATAAAAATTGGTACCCTAGGATACAATATTAATAATGTATTAAAACTCTGATTAAGCTTTTGCTCTTCAATTGGTTCTAAAATCTTTATAACTTGTTTATTTGGATTAACTTGGAATTCTGGATTTATTGAAGAAGGTCTAGGAATATTTATTGGTGAAGTTGGAGTAGGTAATCTGTTTAAATCTTGAGATATTCCTTGCATATGAGCTAATGCTGAATATGTGGGTTCTGGCTATTGGACTGGTAGTGGTGATTACGGTGTGTAACGATGAAATAATTTTTTTGAGTGGGTTATTGGAGATGGGGGAGATGGCAATCTTGGTGCAAAAGGAGTAGGTAGTCTTGGTTTAGGTAAAACTATTTTTTTATCTGAACTCATCCTTGTAAAAACTCTCTTGATAAGAAATTGTATAGATTTGTTTTTCTTTATATGTTCAATTTTGAAAATCAAAATTATTAATAAAGTTGCCTTCTGGCAAAAAATCATGTTTAGAATCATATTTGGAATCTTTTCAATTATAGATTTTGCGAAAAGAAAATCTATTCTTAATAAAAAGGGTTTCATATAAAGATCATCTTAGAATTTTTTAATATTTAAAACGATACTTAAAATTTATTTTTTTATCAGTAGTATAGTTTTCTTGGGTATATTCATGATCTGGAGTAAAATCTAACTAATGATTTGTTTTAATTTCTTTCAATCTTGTTTTAATATTCCTCATATCTTATCGCTAGCGTTGTTTAAACTATAAGATATGCTTGGGTGGGGTTATGTAAACATGGTAATTCTTTATTACTTTTTATTTTTTTAACTATTTTGTATGTTTTTCTGTCATGGTTAGGATTCTTTTTTATCTATTATTTATTGGTTTACATAGGCTTCCTAAAAATTGAAAAAATCATGAATATAATTTAAACATCCTAAAAATCTTTGTAATTGTTTTTTATCTTTTATTTCATCAGGAAACTTACTGGTAAATTCTAAACTTCTTCTTATTGG
Organism: Tanacetum coccineum; assembly: GCA_026074375.1. Classification (NCBI taxonomy): domain Eukaryota; kingdom Viridiplantae; phylum Streptophyta; class Magnoliopsida; order Asterales; family Asteraceae; genus Tanacetum; species Tanacetum coccineum. Next base: position 11,591 of record BQNB010151217.1, read on the forward strand.
TTTAATAGTTCCTTGATTATAATCTATGGGACTTAGAATCTTAATTTCTGTTTTAAAAAGATTATTTAGTAGTGAAAAGCTTAATCTATTTTTGAATATAATATATAGAATTTATTTAATGCTTAATTGTTGATCTATATTTTTAGAAAATATTAATACGTCATCAATATAAACTATTTAATTCTTATAGGATTATTATATTTCATTTCATATATTTTGAAATTCTAAAGGAGCATTTTTTAAAATCAAAGGGCTTACAGTTCTATATATAATGTTTCCAAAGGGTAGGTTAAAACCTTGTTTATTATTTTTCTTTTTCACTTATCTGTATTTTCCATTATTGATTCATATCAAATTTTGAAAAATATTTTTGAATCATATAATTTCTTTAATAAATCCCTTTTATTAGGTATAGGATATCTAATCCATTCTAAAACTTTGTTTAATGGTTTATAGTTTTCTTCTACATGGTGTCTCTTTCTAATTTCAGTTGATTTATAAGTAAAAAGTGAACATGACATGGAGGACTTTGAGATCTTATTAGTTTCTTTTATAATATTCTGTATTTCTTTTTTACAATGAGCTTCTAGCTCTTGAGACATATGTATAGATTTCGATTTTGTAGGAATGTCTTTTTCATTGTAATTTTTAATATAAGGTAATTCTATTATATGTTGTTTTCTTTTCCAAAAAGCATTTGGAGTAGTAGCACAAACATTATTTTTAAATTTCTCTTCTATATTTATGACTTTATTTTTTTATAAACCTTTGTAATTGATTTTTAATTCTTATATCATCTATCTCATTTACTAAATATTTTATATGTTTCTTTTTATTTTCTACAATATTTATATCTCTTACTTTTATAGGATTTATAAATTCAAAAGTTATTTCTTTTCCAAAAATATTTGTAGAAAGTCCTTTATCATTAACTGCAAATGGATATAAGGTTGTTATAAAAGGTGATCCTAAAATAATTTGGGAACTGTAGTTCTTTATCATATGAGTGTGTTTTAAAACAATAATTTTCTTTACAAATATGAACATTAGATAATTTATAATTTATATTTAATCTGGATCCATTAAATCCAGCAACTCTTTGTGATGATCTTTTATTTATTGTGTTAGAATAAGGAAATTTTGGATACAATTTAAATTCTGCTCAGAGTTAATAAAGCTATAATGATAATTTAAATTCTTCATTTATAGTTATTATTAATTTTTTATGCATTTTTGAGAACTTTACATTTGAAAATTATTATTAATTATGTCTTGATTTAAATTGAAGTATTTCTTTTACTTGATTTTTGTTTATTGGTTTTTTCTTCTAATATTTTTATTTTTGTTTCTTTAATGTTACTTCAGTTTTTTACATTATTTTTTTTCTTGTAGTTATTATTGTTATCGATTTTTCTTTTTAATTAAATCTTTTGATATTTCATTAAAAAAATTGTAAGTTTGTTTTTCTTTTCAATGGTTTTAATAATCTTTTAATTTTTCTTCTATCTTATCTATATAAATTTTCTTAATTTTGGATCTTTTATTTGGACTTAAATAAATTTTATTATTGATTCAATTCATTTTCCTCTTTTTAGTATATATTTTATTTTGTATTCACATGTAAATTTCCAATACAATAAGAATTTCTGATTCATTATCACTACTTGATTCATCTTTTGATATATTTAAATCTTCTTCTTCGTAGTATGATATATCGCTTTCTTTAGTTTCTAAGTCTATGTATGTTTTGTTTATATTTGTTGTTTTTTGTATTTGATTATCAGTAGGGAAATTCATTTTATTTTCTATACAATATACTTGAAACCAAGCAAAAAATGGTATATTTTCTTTATGTTCAAAAACAAACATAGTCCATTCAATTTTATGAATTAATTTTTCTTCTTCAATAAAATTTGAAAGATACCAGTTTAATATATCTTTATTATATTTTCATTATATATTTCATTTTTTAAGTATTTCATATCTGGTTTAGACATTATTATTAATGTATTTGTCTTTTAATATCTTTTATTCTTTGTTGTAAACTAAATATATAGTTTTGTAGTCATATAATTCTGTATGTTCTTTTAACATATAAAACATATTCTCACAGTTATTAAATTCATTTTTTATTCTTTCTAAATTTTCTTTATTTCTTTTTAAATTAGGTCTTCAAACATTTATGTCTTTTGATTTTTTGTGTATAATAATCATTTTTAATTGTATAATTTCCCACTTCGAGGGAGGGAATTTTATGTAGAATCGCTCTTTTATCTTTTTCATATAAGGTTTTGGAATAGAGGTATTGAACTCAACAATCTTTCATCCTCATAGACAAAACTTTTTTGAGTTCTTTTTTATATATTTATTTCTTCTTATTTATAAAATTGAAGGAAACATCAAGAATGTCTAGTATGATTTTCTATCTTATTACCAAAAGATATTTCTATATTTCCATCTGAGATTTTTTTTTTATTTTATATTAGCATATCCTTATTTAATTATAAGGTTTTATTTAATAATTCTTCTAAATCCCAAAGTTTGATTATAGTTATTTCATCCCATTTTAATCTTTTCGGGGTACATATTGAAGAATTTTCTAAATTAGCTTCAAAAATAACAGTTTCATCTTTAGTAATATCTATCTTAGATCGTGGATCTACCGTAGTAGTCATAGTCTTATAGTATACTTTTATTAAACCATTAAGGGTCTGAACCTTTTATATTCTCTATTTTAGTTTTTATATCTAATGTTAATACATCTAGAATATTTGGATCATTTAATGCTATGGTAAAATTGGGGTAACAATTAAAATATATGGGACCATTACATATATTTGATTCATCTAAAGCTAATAATGATTGATCAAACTTAAGTAGTCTAGTATCTCTTAAAATCAGCAAATAGGGGCATTAATTTCTAATTAGTTAAAGGCTTTATGCTATCTGAATTATCTAATATGTAGTATTTGTTTGTCTTTCTATGCTCTTTAATAGCTTTTTGTAGAAAATAGTTTTTACTTTTGATGATCTTGTAAAAAGTAAAGTTTTTTCAGTAGTATTAATTGAATATTTTGGAAATATTCAAAAGATCGATGTAGTATAAGGTTATAATATCTTGTTTTGAATACTCCAATTTGGTAAATTATTTTCTTTTTTGAAATATATTTTAACGAATTAGTATGATCTTGTTCTTCTTCAATATCAGAAGAGGAACCATTCTTTCGGTTAAGTAATAATTTTGCTATCCTTTTCATAATGGATTACTTTGATAATATTAATGTAAAATCAACTGAATAAAGTTTTATGATTACCTGAATAAATATTTCTACGGGAACATCCCCATATCTTCCGGGTCCGGCCGTCTTACGCTCTTCTGCGGCTAATCCAACGGATGTGATCGACAGGACTTACCAACGCAGTCATATTATTCATGTAATATAAAACTCATCCATTGTTTTAGCATAATATTAACAAGATAATTCATTAATTTGTAAGATATCAAATTTATTAACTTTTCCTTAAAATGGCTCTGATACCAATAGGGACAGGATCAGGTTAACTTTGTTGAAATTAATCTTTTGTATAATATAGAATAAATATTTCTAATTGAATAGTACAATAAATCATATAAATCATAACTTCTATTATAAAAATCAAATTTGTAACGATTAATAAGAAATTTAAGAAATTCATAAAGGAAATCTGAATATAGAAATCTGTTATAAATTTATACCTTGATTGAAATCTTGTATACAACTTTAATCAGAAATAGAAATCTGTTCTAATGAAATAGGAGATACAATTATTTGAAAATCTAAAGTTTTCGAACATTGACTTGTGGATAATTTTATTGAAGGGTTTTTCTTCATAAAAAAGAGGATGCCTTCTCTTCTGAACTTCTTCTTCTTATATAGGGTCTTGGATTAGTCTTCACTTCTTTGGTAACCGGCAATTGCCAGTCAAAAGTCTTCAATAATGCAATACATCTGTCTTCAATCAATCTTTAATAAAGTAGCACACCTGTCTTCAATTATCAATCAACTTTTATAAAGTTGTCTTTAATAATTCGGTCTTCAATCATCTTTTTATAGTGTCTTCTGACGTCACTGCTTACATCTTGAATAGTTGTTCTTCTAGAAAACTGTCTTCTTTACATAATTCTTTTCTTAATTACATATTTAAAAGGTCTTCATCTTCATACGGATCTTGAGCATCTTGAAAAAGGTTTTCACTTGGGGTAGGAGACCCCCTAATTTCATTTATAAACTTTTCTAGTAAGGCTTCATTATTAGAATAATCTTTAATTCGTTGAGCAATTTCTTTATTAGTCATAGTTG